>CAUYPK010027505.1:0-16841 GCA_963574355.1 Loris lydekkerianus
TATCAGGAAAATGCAAATTGTTTCTGAGTTTTTATGTGTGTATCTTTATTGATTGCTGGGAGTACAGCCTCCCAGCCTGTTGAGAATACACGACATGCATTTGGGGAAGTAATTAACTAAATATGAAATAAAGTCATTCAAGAAGCCTGCTGTGAGTTAATAAGGTGGCACCAATTAGATGTAAGAACACGGTGAGGTCAACTCAAACAGTCATGTACACTTGTTATTATGATTATGGCAGCAGGTGTGATGCATCTTGCAAGGATATATGTGAAACTTAGTAAATGTGGAATGTAAATGTCTTGGCACAACAACTTAAAAAAACGCCAGGAAGGCTATGTTAAAAAAAAAAAAAAAAAAAAAAAGATTATAGCAGCAAACAGTTTTTGAACTTATTTGTTCTTTTTAATTTTTTTATAAACTTTTTTTATTTTTATTAATTCCTTTGAACATAGATGATAAATACATTTATGAAATTATGAGATTCAATGTGTTGATTACTTCTACAAATCGTAGTGGTTAACACCCTACTAATCGACATAGTTTTCACCTCATTTACCCAATTACAGCCTTAAGACATTTGTGTTCTATACCTGATAGATCCGACTTATACTTGCAATGTGTTCCATAGGTGTGGACCCCTAATACCCTCCCTCTGGAAACCCAGCCCTCTCCTTTTCCTTCTCCCTCCTCATTCCTCTTTTATACTAGGCTATCGTGTTTCACTTTTCATATTGAAGTGTGAGTGATTATAAAATGGTTTCACAGTAGTACTGAGTGCATTGGATACTTTTTCCCCCATTCCCGAGATACTTTACTAAGAAGAATATACAGTCCAAGCATATGGTGAATAGTTAATTACCACACTTGGAAATTCAGCAGATAAGACAAGCTTTCAAAGGTTGTTTCTTGAGTTTCTAAAAATTCCTAATTGCATGTTAGGTGTAGAATCATCACAACCTTTCTCAATATACATACCTCCAGGAAACAGCATCAAGTAATATATACCTATGTGATGAAGTTGATTACTTCAGTAGATTTCTTTTTTTCGTTTTTAGTACTTTAAGCTAGATTTATTTTTAAGAAGAAAGTGATACTATCATCAAATTAGAATATCAATAAGCTGTGTGTGTCGTAAGTACAGAGTTTCTTTTTGAGGCTGATCCAGGAGATTCTGGGAGAGATAGCAAGGTTTGTAATATTGCCAACAGAGCTCTGAATACATTTAACTTTGTAATGTTGTAGATGAAAAATGTTGGATTGTTGAATATAAGAACTGAACTCTTTTTAAAACAAAGCCACTGATTTTAAAACCTATATTATTTATCATCTGAATCTAAAAGCTTGCTTTATAGTTCTTCCACATATGATTAATATAGTTCAGCAATTTATCATCATAATAATTTTCCTACATGTAATTTTCCACATTATCTATAGGTATAAAAGTAATACTTTGACTTATTTCATATGCTAGTGTGATAGGATTTATATGGCCTTATCCTTGATTTTATTATCTTATTTAACTAGAAGGGAATCAGAATGAATTCCCTATTTAAAAGCAATGTTTCTAAAGAAAATACAACTGTAGGCATACCTTGGAGATATTGCAGGTTCAGTTCCAGACTACAATAATAAAACACATACCATGGCTAAGTGAGTTGCATGAGTTTTTGGTTTCCTCATGCATATAAAAGTTATGTTTATGCTGTATTATAGTCTATTAAGTATGCAATAGCATCATGCTTAAAACAACAGTGTATGTTAATAGCAATATTTTATTGCTCAAAAATGCTAATAATCATCTAAGCCTTCAGCAAGATGCAATCTTTTTGCTGGTGGAGATCCTTGCTTCCATATTGGTGGCTGCCAGTGGGTCAGATGGTGGTTGAGGTGGCTGTGGGAATTCCATGAAATAACGTTTGCCATATTTAATTGACTCATAGTTTCAAAAGATTTCTCCGTAGCATGGGATACTGTTTGATAGTATTTTACCCATAGAATGTTTTTCAGAATTGGAGTCCCTTCTCTCAAATCTGTGCCTCTATGCAATCAACTAAGTTTATGTGATACTCTAGATCCTTTATCATCATTTCAGCAATGTTCACAGTATCTTCACCAGGTTACATCTGAAGAAACAGCTTCCTTTGTTTATCTGGTAGAGGAAATGCTTCATCCATTAAAGTTTTATGATGAAATTATAACAATTCAGTCACATATTCAGGCCCCACTTCAGATTCTAGTTTTCTTACTATTTCCATTACACTTGCAATTACTTCTTCCACTGACATTTTTAACATCCCAGAATCATCTCCATGGATTGTAGTCAAGTTCTAAACTCCTGCTAACGTTGATATTTTGACCCCCCCTCCCAGGAATTACAAATATTCATAGAGGCATATAGAATTGTGAATCCTTTCCTGACGGTTACCAATGTACTTTCCCTAAGTCCATCAGAGGAATCATGGTTTATGGCATTTATAGCCTTATGAAATGTATTTCTTAAATACTAAGATTTGAAAATCAAAATTACTCCTTTATCTATGGGCTAAAGAATGGCTGGTGTGTTAATAGGCATTAAAACAACATTCATCTTCTTGTACGTTCTCTCTCTCTCTCCTTTTTTTTTTGAGATAGAGTCTCACTATGTCATCCTCAGCAGAGTACTATGGAGTCACAGCTCACAGCAACTTCAAACTCTTGAGCTGAAACAATTCTCTTGCCTCAGCCTCCCATGTAGCTGGGACTACAGGTGCCCACCACAATGCTCAGCTATTTGTTGGTTGTAGTTGTCATTGTTGTTTGGCAGGCCCAGGCTGGATTCAAACCTTCCAGCTTTAGTGTACATGGCTGGTGCCCCAGCCGCTGAGCTATAGGTGCTGAGCCTTCATGTGCATTCTCATTATGCTTTGGGTAACCAGGAGTATTATCAATGAGCAGTAATATTTTGAAGGGAACCTTTATCTCAAAAGTGGGCTTAAAATATTCAATAAACGATGTTGTAAGCAGATGTGCTGTCATCCTGGTTTCATTTTTCCATTTATAAAACACAGGAAGAACCGATTTAGCATAATTATTAAGGGTCCTAAAATCTTTGAGACGGTAAATGAGCTTTGTCTTCAACATCAAGTCACTGTCTGCCTTCGCCTCTGACGAGGAGACAGCTTGTCTTTGGAACTTTGAAACCAGACATTTTCTTCTGTATAGCTGTGAAAGTCCTACATGATATTTTCTTTCCATATAAGGTTGCTTTGTCTATATCAAAAATCTTTAGTCTAGCCACCTTCATCAATTATGTTATCTGTATCTTATGTACAATTTGCTGCAGTTTTTGTACATTGGCACTTACTACGACATTTAAATATGGAGATTGTTTCTTTTTCTAAGCTTCATGAACCAACCTCTGCTAACTTCAAACTTTTTTTCTTCAGCTTCCTTACCTCTCTCAGCCTTCATAGAAATAGAAAGAGTTAGGCACTGGCTTAAAGGAATGTTGTGGTTGGTTTGATCTTCTACCCAGAACACTAAAGCATTCTCCATATGGGCAATAAGGCTGTTTTACTTTCTCATTATTTGTGAGTTCACTGGGATAGCACTTTTATTTTACTCAAGAAACTTCTTTGTAATGACAACTCGGCTAACTGGTGTAAGAGGCCCAGTTTTCAGTCTGTCTCTGCTTTCTATACACCTACAGCAGTATTGTGTGGACGATGAAAGGGTTGTGAAAGTCAATTACCACATTTTATCCTATGGACCTTTTTTATACTAAAGAAAACAAATATACTAGAATGTTTCAATCCCTTAATGTTAATAACATAAATGCATTGTATATATAGTGTATTAGGAATCTTTCTTTATGTTGATTTATAAAACAATATGTATCTGAAGAAGACAAAGTTTATCCCTAGTTGTATATTGACTGTCGGAGTTCTTTCTCCTTTATATGAGTTTTGGGTACAAGAAGTTAATTTTTATTGGCATAGTTTTTATTTTAAAATTCATTTAACTCATCTGTTAGGCTCATTTCTCTCAGTTTCCTTTGAGAACAGCATGGGATTTCAAGATGGCAACTAAGAGCCTACAAATTACTAACTCGGGAACACTAGCCTTGCAGTACCTGGTGCTCTGACCACACTTTGGATTCAGTTTCTAGCATACCCCGCATACTTTGCATGTCCTCATTACTTAGATTCTTCCCAGGAGAATCTAGTTTACAATTAGAAGTTGTATCCCTGAGAGCATCTTCATTGCCCTCCCTGGTCGGAGCCTCAGACTGACAGTTGTTTGATAAAACACCTGTTTGATAAAACAGCAGTTGTTTCATAAAACGGCTTACAGTACCACACACAGCTTCCCTTTGGAAACATTCTCCCCTTGTCTGTCAGGCTGGAGATGTCCCTGAGTTGTACTTAGTAAGCCCGTGGTAGGTATTTGTTAATTGAACCAAATGGTCCCTGTGAATAGCTGGAAAGCAATGTGCATTCAGCCTTCTCTTCCCTGGCCTAGTTGATTTCCTTCACTGGTGCTGAGATGTCTTTAGTTTTTCCTGTAAGGATATTTTGTATCATGTTCATAACCACATGGGAATTTAAAAAAACTAACAAATAATTATATATATTAATATACATGTGTACATTGTGGGTGAGCAAATCAGCCTAATTAACATATTCATTACCTCACATTCTTATCATTGTGGTCAGAACATTTAAAATCCACTCTTTTAGTAATTTTAAAATATATGCTACATTACTATTAACTATAGCTGCCTAGATCTCCAGTAGATTGCAGATCTTATTCTTCTGGTTCAACTGAAACTTTGCACCCCTGAATCAGTGTTTCCCTTTCCCAGCCTTCAGCCTCCAATGACAACCATTCTCCTCCCTAATGCTGTGAGATGAACTTTGTTAGATTCCACAGTTGAGATCGTGTGATATTTATCTTTCTGTGGCTGGCTTATTCCACTTCATAACATCCTCTAGAGGCATCTATATTGTTTCAAGTGACAGAAATTTGATATTTTTAAAGGCTGAGTAATGTTCCATTGTGTGTATATACCACTGTTTTTGTTCTTTCATCACTGATAGGCACTTAGGTTGTTTCGTATTTTTGCTGTTGTGAATAGTGCTGCAATCAACAGGGTCACACAGGTATCTCTTTGATATGTTGTTACAATTGCTAGAACCTACAGTAATTCTATCTTTTATTTTTTGGGGAAAATCTGTACTGTGTTCTATACAGCCGTACTAATCTATGTTTCTATCAGCAGAGCATAAGGGTTTCATTCCCTCTGCATCTTCACCAATGCTTATCACCTTTCATCTTTTTGTTAATAGCCATTTAAACAGGTCTGTGGTGATATATCATTGTAGTTTTAATTTGAATTTCCTTGATGAATAGTTGTGTTGAGTATATTATTTTGAATAGTTGTGTTGACCAATTGCAAAATGGTTAGCAATGACCAATTTGAGAAATGTCTCTTCAGATCCCTTGTGCATTTTTTAATAAAGTTGTTTTCTTATTATTGAGTAGGTTCTTACATATTGTGGGTGTGAGCTACTTCTCTGATGTATCATATGCAAATATTTTCTCCTAATCTGTGTGTTATTTCTTCAATCTATTTTTTCTTTTGCAGTGAAGACCTTTTAAAAAATTTGATCAATTTCCTTGGTCTAGTTTTACTTCTGTTGACTGTGCTTTGGGGATCATATCTAGGAAATCACTACCTAGACCAATATTGTGTAGCCTAGCCTGATAGGGTGGCCCTCCAGATCCCCAAGTACGGCCACTAGACTGAACCCAAGCTTCACAAAACAAATCCCTTTTAGTTGATATTTGTATCAAATGTGAACTAAGGGTCAAGTTCATTTTTCTGCCAGGTTTTTCAACATCATTTGTTGGTGAGACTGTCTTTCCCCACTATGTGCTCTTGGCCTCTTTGTTCAGAACCAGTTGACCTTAGATGTGTGAGTTTATTTCCGGGCTCTATCTAATCCCATTGGTTGATGGGTTTATTTTTATGCCAGCACCATGGTGTTTTGATTCCACTATTTTTGTGATAACATTTTGAAATCAACTAGTGTGATGTCTTTAGCTTTATTCTTTTGTTCAAGATTACTTTATGTATTTGAGGTCTTTATGGTTCCATGCCAGTTTTAGGATTTTAAAAAAAATTACTATGAAGAATGATATTAGAATTTTGATAGGGGTTGCAGTGACTCTGTTGATCACTTTGGGTAGGATGGCCATTGTAATCCGTGAACACAGGATATCCGTTCAATTATTTGTGTCACCTTCAATTTCTTTGATCGATGTCCTACAGTTTCCACTATATAGATCTTTTAGTTTTGCAGCTAAATTTACTTCTAAGGAATTTTTGGGTGCTGTTGCAAAATAGATTGTTTTCTTAAATTCTTTTTTTAGATAGCTCCTTGCTAGTGTATAAAAATGCTGCTGACTTTGGTATGTTGATTTTGTAATCTATAACTTTACTAAATTTGTTCATTAGTTCTAACAGACTTTTGGTGAGATCTTTAGGGTCATCTGTAAATAATATCATATTGGCAGTAAGCAGAGAAAATTTCATTTCTTCATTTCCTAGTCAGATGCCTTTTTGTTTCTTTTCTTACTTATTTGCTCTGGGTGGATCTTCTAGTACCTTTGAATAGAAGTGGTAAGAGTGGACATACAAGTCTTCTTCTTTTTTTTTTTTTTTTGAGACAGAGTCTTATTATATCACCCTTGGTAAAGTGCTGTGGCATCACAGCTCACAGCCACCTCAAATTTTTGGGCGTAAGTGATTCTCTTGCCTCAGTTTCCCAAGTAGATGGGACTACAGGCACCCGCCATAATGCCTGGCTACATAAAAACATTGTTATTTGGGATTTTTAAATGGGCTATACTGTTAAAATCAAGGAATTTAAATAAATTGGACAAAATCAAAGTCAATAAGCAAAATTACAACCACAAGCAAAATGTATAAAAGTGCATAGGTTTTTACAAGCACCAGGAACCTTACACTGAGAGGATATTTTCTATATTAAACCTATGTTGATATTTTACTTTTCCAAATTGTCACAATGTATCAAAGATAAAAACTTAGAACTATAGGGCAGCGCCTGTGGCTCAAAGTGGTAGGGCACTGGCCCCATATACTGGAGGTGGCGGGTTCAAACCCAGCCCCCGGCCAAAAACTGCAAAAACAACAACAACAACAACAACAACAAAAAAAACTTAGAACTATAATTAAAAGTGACTATAGAAAAATGTGTATTCTAGTTTTATTATTGTTTTTAACTCTCTGCTTTTATGAAGCCTTTGTCAGCCATCCAGATGCAGCTCTGCGTTGCTTGAGTCATGCTTTTTGTCAAACACTGGTTGAATTCTTACTTGTAGTAAGATTTGGGGCAAATGCAGTAAACCTTTAGTGGTAGGGGATGACAATTTGTAGGATCACATTTAATATTAGTAGGGAACGCTAAGTACTGTATACCTAGAAGTCACTTCATAAGTCTTTGTTGACTTTAATGAAATTGATGGATGACAAAGGGTCCCTGTAGGTGTTGTGGGAATCATCCCAGGAAGAAAAAGGTCTTTGTTGTTGGAGAGAGAGTCAAGCCATGTGCAGAATGACTAACTTGCCTTAAAATGTGTGCATCACATTCTAATTATGAGACACAATAGAAATGGTATTAGCATCATGATCTACTTGAAGGGATGTCATGCACAGTCTGACTTACTCTCTGTGCTACAAATTCATGCACTTATTGAGATCCCTGTTAATATTTGAATTTCGGGGGTGAAGACAGTGTAGTCACATTGATAGCTCACTCCAGGATATATAATTGATATCTTTCTGTGTCTGTACCTATTGTCATTTTTTCTTCTCAGAGCACGAGAATGATATTTGTATTCAACTTTGTTTGCCATTAGAAGCAGACTCTAAAGGATGGATTTATTTGGAAAGAGATATCAGGAGGCATCAGCAGGGAGAAGGGAAAGGAGCCCAGCTAAAGAAAGAAAGCCAGTTCAAGATGTAATAATGAGCTGGTTACTGCTGAGGACATCTGGGGTTTAGTGACACTGAGGACCTCTGGAAAAATATGGGGTATGCCCTAGAGTTGTGTCTACTAAGGGGTGAGAAACTTGAGTTCTGTTTCCTCCATCTGCCCCCAGTCATTGGTTGCTGGTTGTTCCCAGGAGCCCAAACTTTCTTATACATCCAGTCTTCCCTGCATAGCCAAAGAAAGGCCTCAGGTGGAGACTCACAGAGGCTTGCGGTAAAACCCCGGGGCATGGAGAGGAGTCATGACTGGCAAGGGAGGAACTGACAGCAGGCATCAGACTGGTCTTCTGTGGATATTTGATGTTTTAAATTTTGTTAATATGAGTGTTTGAATTATCAGACTTGTAACTTAGAATCATTATTTAATATCAGAAGAATGATGCACAGTTATTTGGCACCTGACTAGAAATCTCTCTCCAGGAACTTTCTCAACTTTCCTACCCCTAGACCTAGAAACCTGTTTCTATTTGTTTGAATGCTCTTCCTACTCCTTCCTGATGTAACCAGGGCCTTCTGCTCCGTCTCTGCCCTCCACGTATCCGTCTCCAATCCCTTTTAGAGTGTGTCTTGACTGCTCACTGAAGAATCATCCTGTCATTGATCTCTTCCCTCTCCTTTATATTCAGCTTCTCCTTTTCAACCTTAGTCCTCCCCATCTGCCTTGCCATATGCTCAGCCATCTTCTGCCTTAAACAAGCAAAACAAAAACTGTCTCTTTGCCTTGCCCTTTTGCTAGAGTCCTCTCCCCTTTCACAGTCAAACTTCTCAAGAGTTGTTTAATATCGCTTTAGCTCTTTCCTCTTCTCTCACTTCTCTCAAATTTGGAACGGTGTATTCTCCTCTGCTTTTAATCATACTGCTTCTGTTTCTCTGGCATACTACTTCTCTGGACTCTTTTTCCTGGCCTAATTCCTTGGTTCGTTTTCTGTGTGTATGTATGTGTGTGTTTGGTGGGGAGCCTTAAATGTTGAGAATGCTAGGGCTGGGGTCATTTTATTTTTATATTTTTTAGTCTGTATTCTGGGATTAGGTGAAGTCATCAGTCATCTCTTCTTGGATTATCATTATAGTGTATCTTTTCACTAGTAACGGTAACATTGTGGGACATTATTGTCTTGCATGGTTATACACTTCTTACAAGCCTTAATCCTCATAGGAACCAAGTGAGGTGGTTTTCGTTCTTTTTCTCACTTTAGTGATGAAATAACGTAGGCATACAGAGGTTAAATAAGTCTCTGTGTTATTATTCAGTGGAACTAAGAACCCTGATGTCTGTGCATTCATAACTCAGAACTGCTCATGAGCTATAGATAAAAATAGATAGAAAACATTTCCATATTACTTCTATGTGTCAGCTAGATTAAGTAACTCACTTAATCTTCATAATAAGCCCATGTGGTAGGTATAGTCATTTTATCTGTATTGTATTAGCTATATTATACAGATGAAACCATTTGTCCTGGACCCACAGGTGCAAAGTGCGTGTGATCCAGCTGTGCCTGTTTTCTCAGACTTGCCTGTACTGTTCCCTTGATCGCTGTCTGTTTGCTACTGGGATCTTCCCACTTGTGCATGGGGTCCATCAAGTTTTCATCTCAAGGTCTTCGAACATGCAGTTTTCCTCTATGCTGGTTAGGACTAAATGTGTTCCTCTGTGTGTCCCCTAAACCTACACACTTTATTAAGATCCTCACAGTGTATCTTTTTGATATCCTTGGAATGTTATTTGATCAAAGAAATCAGTCCCAATCCAACTCTCCCTACCCTAAGTTGAATCAGGCTAAATGGTTACTCTCCTCAGCAAATATTTATTCCTACTGTGTTCTAGAAGATATTCTATGCTCTTGAGACACGTCAGGAAACCAAACCTATCCAACTACTCCTGCTTTCTTGGAGTTTTCATTTTAGATAATTTGCATAGTATGTGGGAAAATTACAGGTTATGTTGGAAGTTAACATTACTATGGAATAGGGTGGGGTAAGAGTGATCCAAAGTAGTGAGGTTGGAAGGAAGGTGAAATTTGAATTACAGTGTCTAGTTGGGGCTTTTATCTTAAAGTGCCTCTTGACCAAAGAGTTAAATAAATTAATACTTATTAAGTGCCAAATGCTTACTAAATGTCAAGGTATTAGGGGTAAAGGGAAGTGAAGTTTGAATAAAAGAGTAAAGAATACAGGCTTTACAGTAACAGTCCTGTAACGTCATTAAACCCAGAATAGCGACAGTAACAGACAAAAAGACACACTCACGGATTTTGAAGATTAGGGACATTTCTTATCTTTAGAGTTATCATATTAAACTGTTTAAAATTTCAAGTTTTCTACCAAATATTTTTGGTTTATACCAAGAAATCAGAAAGTATACTCCATATACAAAACCAACAACAACAACAACAACAACAAAAACTATACATCAGTACAATCAGTAGAAACTGTTCTTTAAGGATATTAGATATCAGACTTACTAGCCATCAATTTAAATAAGCTGTTAAAAATGTATTCAGTAAACTAAATGGAATTATACCTACATAATAAAATGAAAGTATAAAAACAACTTTTCACCAAAGTAGAATATTGACAAAGAAAAGTTGTCATGTGTTTTTTAAAAAATACATAGAAATTCTAGATATAAAAAAAGAATTGATATAAAAAATTTACTAGAGGCATTAGTAGCAAATTTGAATTATCAGAATAATGAGTAAACCTGAAAAAGGTTAATTAAGATTATCTACTCTGAGGAACAGAAAAAAAAGTAATTGAAAAAAATTTATACAGCTTCAAACACCTATAGGACACGTAAAGCGTACCAGTGTTTGCATGGTGGAATTTTCAGAGGGAAAGGAGAGAAAGGGCCAGAAAGAATATTGAAAGAAATAATGGTTGGAAAGCTTCCAATTTTAATGATAAACATTAATGTACACATCCGGGAAGCTCAACAAAATGAAAGTATAAATTGAAAGACATCCATATGTAGGCACATCCTGGTAAAACTTTAGAAAGATAAAAATAGAATCTTGAAAGCAGCAAAGGAATTACACATCATATACAGGGGTTCCTCAGTAAGATAGATATTTTCTCAACAGAAACAATGTAAGGCGAAAGGCAGTGGCACAGTGTATTTAAATTACTGAAGAAAATGCCCATCAGTAATGCTACATCTAGCAAAAGTATCCTTTTATAATGAAGGTGAAAGGGCCAGGCATGGTGGCTTATGCCTGTAATCCCAGCACTCTGGGAGGCTGAGGCAGGTGGATTGCCTGAGCTCAGGAGTTTGAGACCAGCCTGAGCTAGAGTGAAACCCCCGTCTCTAAAAATAACTGGATGTTGTGGTGGGCACCTGTAGTCCCAGCTACTGGAGAGGCTGAGGCAAGAGAATCACTTAAGCCCAAGAGTGGGAGGTTGCTGTGACACCACAGCACTCACCAAGGTCAACAAAGTGAGATGTCTCAAAAGAAAAAACATTAAAAAGAAATAATAATAAAGGTGAAATTAAGGAACTCCCAAATAAATAAACACTGAGAAAATTTGTCACTAGCACTCCTCCAATAGAAATACTAAAGATAATCTTTCAGGCTGAAATAAACATACTAGATAGTAACTTGATTGACATGAAGAAATAAGGAACTTGCCTAAAGATAAATCTATAGCTGCATATAAACAACAGGATAAATGTATTTTTGTCTGTAGCTTTTTCTATCTCATTTAAGAACAGCTACCTAAACCAAGAATTATGCAGTGTTGATGGGTTTAAAGTATATAAAGATGTAATTTGGCAAAAATTGCATAAAGGAGGAATGTATGGAAGGAACTATGAATGGAGTAAACTTCTGTTTACTATCAATATTACGTTGATATTAATCCAAACTGGATCATTTTAAGTTGTTAATTTTGGAATCCTCAGGGAAACCATAAATAAAGTTATACAAAATATAGTGAAAGAAAGGAAAAGGGAATTAAAGCTTTATTCTTGAAAATATATATGTGATACAAAAGAAAAGGACATGATATATGAAAACAAATAGCAAGAAAAGAATTGAAGGGAAAAATAATGTTTGAACAATAACATTTCGAGACTTCAGTGCCCCACATTCAATAATTGCTAGAATAACAAAGTAGGGCAACAAGGAAACAGAAGGCCTAAAAAACAGTCAACCAACCACATCTAACAGACAATAGGAGCAGAATACACATTCTTCTCAAGTGTTCATAGAATATTCTCTAGGATAGATTATCTTAGACAAGCTCACTAAATTTAAAAGGATTAAAATTGTACAATGTATGTTCCTTATAGACAAATGATTAAAATTAGAAATCAAAGACAAGAATTGGGAAATTCAGAAATATATGGACATTATCAAGAGCATTAAGTCATAAAGAAATACCAGTGGGCATTTAAAAATCTTAGAGATGAATGAAAATGAGGATATAACACCGCAGATCTCATGGGATGCAGTTACAGCTGTGCTCTAATGGAAATTTAGGGGTATAAAATGCCTATTCTTGAAAACAAGTTTCAAATTAAGAATGTAATTTTCCATGTTATCACACAGTAAAGAGAAGGGCAAACAAAATCTCAAAAAAAAAAAAAAAAAAGATAAATTTTAAAAAGGAAAATAATAGAATAGAGAATAGAAAAACAATGGGGAAAAAATAGCAAACAACAGTTTGGTTCTTTGACAAGACTGTCAAAATTGACAGATCTTTGCCTAGAGTGACCCGAAAAAATAAGAAAGATTCAAAATACTAAAATCAAAGGATTATTAATACTCTTCTTACTGATAAACTTAAAGGGATACTATGAACATTTGTATGGGACAAACTAACAATGTGAATAACATGGAAAAATTCCTGGAAAGACGCAAAGGACCAAAACAAACTAAAAGAGAAATGAAAAATCTGAGTAGATTTATACAAATTAACAGACTGAATGAGTTAGAAAACACTTTCCACAAAGCAAAGTCCAGGCCCAGATGGCTTCATGGATGAATTTTAACAAACATTTAAAGAATAATTAACACTGATCCTTCATAAATTCTTCTGAAAAAAAATTGGAAAGAATACTTCCCAACTCATTTTGCTAGAATAGTATTACTGTGATATCACAACCAAAGACATCATGAGAAATCTACATATATTAATATCCTCTATGGTTATAGACCAAAAAAAATAGTTTGACAAAATACAAGTAAATTAAATGCAGTAACATGTAAACATTTATACACAAAAAATAAGTGAGATTTCTTATAGGAATGCAAAGGTTTTTTAACGCATAAAATAAGTTGATATTAACAGCAAAAGGGCAAGTGCTTCAGTATCATCTGAATAGGTGCAGGTAAATTATTAGACAAAATCCAACACCTATTGATATTAAAAACTGTCTACAAATTAGGAATGGAGCTATTCCTATTATAATGAAATACAACAAACAAATCCATAGAAAGAAAAACCGAATTTGGAGTTCCACACACCCTGGGAGAAGGGAGAACAGGCAATGACTACTAATGGATACAGGGTTTATTTATGGTGATAAAATTGTTTTAAGTAGAGAGAGTAATGATATTGCATACCTCGATGATGAAAACAGAAATCATTGGCTGGCACATTATGAAAAAGTGTGTTTCATATTATATACATGACAATCTCAATAAACCTAATATTAAATAAGATAGATAGTAGGCCTGAATGAGTGTTGAGTATTCCCCTGGAAAGATGAAGGAAGGTTTAGGAGTTGTAACCAAGGAGGAGGTGAGCAGTCTTTGGATTATAGACATGTTTGAGAGCAGATTTACTGTTGAAAAGAGAGAAACCAAGGTATGTATCCTGGAGTGTGGGAATAACAACCAAATTCAGTGGGGAAGGCTGCAAGTACAGTTGATGTTGGAGAGGAAAGTCAGTTTTGTTTGAGACATAATGAGTTTGAAAAATTTTTTAGGCAGCCAAGTGGAGATGCCAAGTAGGCAGTTGGATGTAGAAGTCTGGATTTTAGAAGAAAGCTCTAGACTGAAATAGAAATTCAGGAGTCCTTGACTGCATGAAATAAATCAACAAAGAACTAAGTGTAAATACAGACTATCCCAACTGAAATTAAGGCATTCCGATACCAATAGGTTCTGAGGATAAGAATGAAGGATTCAGAGAGGAAGAGACCAGTAAGGGTGGAGTGAAATCAAGTGATTGTGGGGCCCTAGAAACCAAGTCAAGTAGGATTTTACTATAAATAGCATATGTCATGTTTTCAGTTGTATATTTATTTAATTTTTACATGCTATGCCTCTTCATTATGCTATAATAAGCTCCATTTTAATATCAGAAAATATGTCTACTTGAAATGACTCTGTGAACTAAGAGCAAGCTTGCATCTATTTCATAAGGATTTATTAAGAACATTCACGGTCTCTTGAATTACTCTCTGCTGTAGCTTACTTTTCTAAGCAATCAAAAATTCTTGTCTCCATGGAAATTACCTTCAATGAGAGGATAGAAACTATTTTGTTGAACTTACCACAGCAATGGAAATGTTTAGCTGTGCTAGCCAATACAGTAGTCACAACCACATACCTGCATATGACTAAAATGTGGCTAATATGACTAAGAAACTAAATTTTTAATTTCATTCAATTATAATTAATTAAAATGTAATTTAGATAGCCATGTGTGACTGGTGTCTACCATGTTGGTAGATATAGCCAGCAAGCATTGAAGATAATGAATAAAGGAACATACAGAGGCAGGGAGAGATTTGCATGGGTTGATCCTATTCCCTCATTCACTCCTGGTGTGTGAGTGTTGAGTGTGTCAGTTGGAAACCATGTACCCACCCGTGATGAGCCATGAGGAAGCGTGGGCCTGATTAGCCCTGGAGATGGTTAAGCAAATCCTCCATCGCATCTTCACTGCCTTGTGTAGACGCGGGCACTAAAATGTCTTTAAATCAGAAAACTGATTCAACTTTTCACTTCACAGGGGTAGGAGAGACCAGTCATAGAAAATTTTAGACTGAGAATTCATTCAAGGAAAATTCTACGGATAGGAACCAAGAGAAGAGAACACTCTTTGTGGCAAATTGTGACTTTGTAAGATTTTCAATCTCAAACTCTTTCAAGGGTCAGATAATTGGCTCACATAGGGACTATGGAGAATCAGAGCGTTTTCTTCCCATCTATGGTGATTAGCTAACTTTGGGAGGTGTGATAGTGGGTATACTAATACTCCTAGTACCATACATGTTAAAAAATAATAATGAATGCAAGATTTCATTTTCACTACGATTTAACAAAAATTCTGGAGATTGGCCAATGCAATAACCTAAAATAGAAACAGATGTTGGATAAAGGAGGTTAAAGGAGCTTTTTTTTTTTAATGATCCACAGATTGTGTACTTAAAAAATCTTCTGGTTCAATGAATGTGAATAAATTTATAATTATCCTCCCTGGATCTCATAACATTAAAGTGGGGAAGACAGGATTTTTTTAGAGAAAGTATTTTCCATTCCTTGAAAAATCGAGTTATGACTAGATCAAACAATAGATGTCCCCTACAAGTTCTTTTATATCATATACACAAAAATTATCTGAAATATTGCTATGATTTCCTTTCTAACCTTACATATGCTATTATAGCTCTCTTGAGAAAATACTTTTTAAAACGTGTGTGGCGTGGTGGGAAAGAAAGAAGACTTGGAACAAAGAATATGTGTATCAAATGTCCATCAATCATTTACAAGAAGACAAAATATTGCATTTGCCAAATGTTTGAAAAATTATCGTTTGATTGCTATTGCATGTTCCTTTACCCAGTACAGGTGAACTATTCATGAGTTCATCAAAATCTTTTTGACAGGCTTTTAAAAAGAGTATTTTCCAGTTACTTCATAGCCTTACCATCCATTTACTTTCCAACCCTTTTGTATTTGTTTTATGCTTTTATACTTCTACTGAAACTGCTCTTTCCCTGGCTCTAAAGATCCTCTAATAGTCTCAAATAAAGGACTTATTTCAGCAATACCGCTTCAGAAATAATAAAAAAACAACAAGCCAGTTCTTCCCTTGGTTTCTACCCTTTTCTATCGTCCTTTCTTATTTTCAATCTCATGTATTTTCATCTTAACTTTTATAACATCTTCCAACTGAATACATCATCTTATCTCCTTTCATTTGGCTTTCTTGCTGTTATAAATGGAATAGAACATTCCTAGGAACATATCCTTGGCCATAAAATTCTCCAAATCAGAGGCCTCCAGTGAAAAAGTTGCTGCCATATATATTCATACAATATTCTCATCACTGTAGCATGTCAGTACTGTTTTTTTTTTTTTCTTTCATTTTTTATTTTTTATTGTTGGGAATTCATTGAGGGTACAATAAACCAGGTTACACTGATTGCATTTTTTAGATAAAGTCCCTCTTACAATCGTGTCTTGCGCCCAAAAGGTGTGGCACACACCAAAGCCCCACTCCCCTCCCTCCTTCCTTCTCTTTGCTCTTCCTTCCTGATTTCATTTCTTTTTTTTTTTTTTTAAGCAGGAACTCAACTTTATTGCATCAAGCAGCAGCTGATACAGAGTGTGGGGAAGGGGCAGGGAAAGAAGGCGGAGGATGAGGTGCGTGACAGGGTTGGGCCAATGGCATGGTACCATGTTGGCTGTATCTAGGTAGAGGCAGTTTCAGGCCGGGCCTTGCTGAGTCATTGCTATGCAGAAGTAGCTTGATGGATCTACTTCTAGTCAGGCTCGGGAAGTTGCACTAGGCCTCAGGCACATGGCAGGGCCCAACAATTCCCTCT
>CAUYPK010027506.1:0-89658 GCA_963574355.1 Loris lydekkerianus
AAAATAAAATAAAATAAAATAAAATAAAATAAAATAAAAATAGGGAGCATGTTCAGCAAACACTGGAGACTGTCTTCCTGGTTTGCAAATCAATATTGCCAATAAAAGTCTCCTTTCCACTTCTTAGTGATGATACCCTAGGCCCCCTCTTTAGAATGCTTATAATTATAAATTCTTTCTCTGCCTCTTTGAGATGTAAGTCTTCTACCACCCTGAACTGTTTGCTCAAGTACCATCTCTTGGAAAGGCAAACATTCAGAAAGGTAACTCTCATTCTACCTCCCAGTCCCCATGGGTGAACAAGAGCCAGACTTTAACTTAACTAGCTTGGTTCAACTTGCATCACTGCCTCTGCCTGTCTTAAAGATACAGAAATTTATTTCTCCTCCAGATAAGTGCCAATTAGGAAACCCAGATGGGCTAGTCACCTTAGCCAACCCCTGTTCCTGTCTTTTGTAAATTTCCCCTTCCCTCCCTCTACTCAAGCTCTGTGCCTGCCCCTCCCTACTTCCTCATTCTCCCCTTAAAATTCCTGACTACCTCTGCACAAATCCAAGTTGAGCTGAGTTCATGCTGGACCCTTTCCCCTATTGTAATAGTGAGTTATTGAATACCATCTTTCCTCACCACTTCAGGTAGTGTCTGATTTTATCCTCGACGAAGGCAAACGTCACATTAGCTCACATCCCAAAGCGTGTCAAATGATGAAGCCCAAATCCTCGGGGCAAAGAAGCAAGGCAAGGCAGAGGATAAGCAAACTGATCAACCAGGGTTAGCATACAATGGCATTTTAATAAAAATGAATATTAAAGATGCTAGAAAGTCGTCTTCCTATTGAGGGAAGTCAGTGTTTTTGATAGAAAAACACAGCAAATTGCTCTCTTAGGAATAGATGAGTCAATGCAAAATTTCCTTAAGGGAACTAAACTCATAAATTTAAAAATGTATAAACTTGAATATTGGAAATATGTTGTTGATTTTCATCCTTAACTGTTGAGTAACGTTCCAAGGTTCTTTAAATGGAGCCAGTTAGTTGTACTCCCTTTTTATTATTAAAAATGTGTATCTGATAGTGAAAAATGAAAAAAAGTCATAAATATCTTTGGTGATCAAAAGTCAAAAGAGAAAATAAAATGTCCTATCTACTGTGAATTCTGTTAAAATCTTTCCATGTGATTTTATTTTCACTTTATTTAACAAAATAAAAAAAAAAGGAAACCGTGATTGCCACATGATATACCTTGTCAGATCTTTTACAGGCATTTTTTTTTTCAGGTCATGCTAGAAAAGATAACACCAATCATTTAAGACAGTGTTATATTTAGTGAAATTATTTAGTCACAAATTTCAGACTCTCTGTGTTCCAGCAGACAGTACAAAATGTACTATTTGGATGGTGTTCACAGCTCAGCATCAGGAAACGGTCTCAGAAAATTAGAAGTCCAGGCTTTTGGGTGTTTTCTTCTGTGATATTCAACTGGAAGGAAAAATAACTCTACAGTGTAGTGACGATGGAGAGCAATAGATCACCTAATAACTAGATGATTGCATTAACAGTGGGTGGTTAATGAGAGTTAACCTGGTGAAAGGTTCTAAATTAAAAATTAATTACTTAGCTCAATACATTAAATGAGGACCTATTGAGTGAAAGCTTTACTTGGGTTCTGTAGATGGGGAATCAAAAGAAAAGGAAGGTAAAGAAGAAAAAAGATCTTTGCCCTTCATGATTTTGCTGGGCAGAAAAACATTCCAGGGACTGATTTCAACGTTCGTGTGTTGGGTGTTGGTCATGACTTGGCCTGTTTTCACCATAATGTCAGAGTGAGTGACGAAAGGGAAAGGAAGAGGAGGGAGCTTGCCCTTCAGGGAGAAGAATTAGATTTCAGAATTATTGAAACAAATTGGAGACTAGCTCCCATTTGAACACTGTCAGAATAACATTTGAAGAGAAGCAAATTTAGAAAACCAAATGATACAACATCACAAGATATTGCTTTACTTAAATATGACTACAATGTACATGCTGTGGCAAGCCAGAGAGGAAGCCACTTGGTCTAAACAATTGTGCCAGATTTAAAATCCAACTGATGACAACAATAACAATGTTAAGAAAATCATAGTAACATAGTTAAAATCATAGCTGGTCTCAGGTCCATAATTGGTCATGATGGTCAATGCCATCCTATCAGAAAGTAAGTGACTTTAACCGGGGTGAGGGAGAGGAGATGCTCTTTAGATGCTTAATTTAAAGGGGCATAGTTTTAACAAAGAAGGTTGAACAATCTTATTTTGTATCTTTTTTGCTAGGAAGAGGCTAAAAGCATTAGTTTGCCCAGTTGGAGTGCTGTAGCCCCTTGCGCCCAATTCTGCAGTTAGAGTGACACCTGCCTTCTCTCTCCTGTTATAAGGAGTCTATAGAGAGTGACAAATAATGTGGAGTCCTGGCATTTGGGAAATGATGTGAGACTGTCCAGGCTGTCCACCATGACATCCCTGCCATTCCACATTCTCAGGGCTGGGCATAGCATCTTGGGGCCAGTTGAGGTGACATTTCTTCTCATCACTTGTTCAAGAGACCCACAGAATAAAGTTGTCATTCAAAGAAAACTATTGCTAAAATAAATAAAATATAGTTTATACAGAGAAATCCTAGACTGAGAGACCCTGCTTCCTATGAGGTCTTTCTACCCTTGGCTTGTTTTCATGGTGGCTTTACTGCTGGAGTCCCTGCCCTCCCCGTTAGCCAAACCTAGAGGATGCTCTTCTTGCCACAAAGATTTTCCCAGGGTCAGTCAACTTCCTGAGGTACAGGTCCCTGAACTTTGTCTCCTACAACCTCAAATAAACTGGCCCTTCCAGGACACACAGGAACCTCAGTGTATTCAAGAAGGTCTCCAAGGGCTCTCTGGGGACAACTATTATTCCAGTTTCAGCAACATTATATTATAGTTTTAAAATGGTTGGACTAGTGATTTTTTTAAGTCTCCTCCATTCTATGAGTAAATAGAGTTTGTGGGCAGGCCTGGGAACACACCCATCCCATTTCTCTGGGAAAGTGCAGTACAAATCCAAATAGGCCCAACAAAGGACTTCTGGAATATAATCTATTCAAGTTGGGACTGACTAAATGGGAGTGGAAAATATAGGCTTCGGAAGAGAACATATTGTAATTATATTTGGCAGTGCCCTGGGTCACTTTGCTACTTCAAATGCAAAAGTAGACATTACATGCCACAGTTCAGAGGTTCTGATATGTATCTTGGGTTGTGTTTGAGTTTTCTGTCTCCATTATCTCCCCCGCCTGCATCATTAGCCCTGTGAGTCGGAGTTTTGAGGCAGGAAAAGAAATCCTGATCATCGATATCCTATGTGAAGAGAAGGATGCATTTGAGAATAGTTTCTGGAAGCAAACCATTAGGAAAATATTTCCTTTTCTAGATATAAAATTTTGGCCATTTTGTTATCTACGTATAATAAATACCTCATTTCTACACTTACACACACACCTCCACTTCTTTTTTGAATTTGTAGCAGTTGAATCCTCCTGGCCTGGGGGTGTAACCTGCCTTTCAACAAGACCTTTATTAATTCTCAGAACTTATTCTATTCTGACATTGTCTGGATCTGTCCACTGTATTATTTGGAATGAATAATATTTTTTAGCAAAACCATCCTTCTAGATGACAAAATATTTCCAATACTAACTAAAGAAAATCATACACAAATAGTACTGGCAGCCAAAAAAGAAAAGACGATAATGAGAATTCTTGGTTACTGCCCTTCACATATATAGAAATTACGCCAGTAAAGTATCATAAAGACTAAAATAAGTATAGCAGCAAAGGGAAGGCGAATAATGCAATAATAGTTTTTAATTACATGAGTGCAGTTTTTAAAACAAATGAAATAAAAACTTATAAGTGCATAGTGATCTGTATCAGTAATGAATGATAACATCACTATGATTAGAGTGTGTTTTGTTCCTAACTTCTAAAAATATGAAATGATTTAAGAAGAAAAATTATTCTTCTTTGTGTGTTCATGTTCAATTAAATAGTCAGATTTCTTCATAAACGCTTGATCATCATTGATCAAAGAACAATTTTTTTCAATTTTAATTGTAGAACAGAATGTAAGGGTAAGTGATAAAATGTGCTAATTTATAACTTACTCATATATTATTAAATTTCAACAGACACCAGGGCAATTGTTTAGATTTAGAATTTAGACCAAATAACAACCTAAGATTTTGTTTTGAAGGGAGGTGTATTTCATCACTGACTTGTAGAATTGTCAGCCAAAGTACACGGACACTGAATCAGTTGCATTATGGTACTAAAATCTCTTATAGAAAACCCCCCTCTCCTGCTGACTGCATCTAGGGCAGACCACCTGCCTCTCTGTTCCTGACATGTCCCTGGATTGGTCTCCTCAGTGGCTTAGATGCAAATCTCAGCTTTCTTCAACTATTTTTATAAGAAACCTGTTTATACTAATGCAAACAAGGATTTTTGTATTTTTTTAAGTTTTAAAAGATGCATTGATGAGGCATTGTGTTAAAAATACAGGTGCCATGGTCTGGTTTCTTGTGGTGTGGACCTCACACTCCCAGATCCCTCTTCACCTGTCCTTCTCTCAGAAGCAACAAACAATCCCTTCCTCCCCTGGTCACTGTACATATCTCTGAAGCCTCCTGCTGCCCTCTTTCTTCACAGCCAAAATTATAAATAATTTTTTTAAACAGAAGTGTGTTTTTTCATCAAAAAAATTCTTGTAGAAACTGCCAAGAGAATATTTTATCAATTTTGTTACATACATGATAGGGTCACAAGTATTTTTTTTGTAGAGTAATTTTTTTCCCATAGGATTCTAATTTCTAGAATAAAGGGTATTGGTAGCTGTTATCAGTCAAGGTCACGATTCACAGCTAGAAAAGTATCAAAACTAAGAAGTGAAATGGCTCCTCCGAGAAAGACTCTAGCATCTCAGATGCTTAAGAACCATTGCTCTCAGGGCTTTGTCCTTGACTTAATCCCCTTTGTTAATGTATTGGGGGAAAGCAAAGGAAAGGTAGGAACTCTTTAAAAAATTCTTTATATATTTGTAAGTGATTATTAAGTGCTTGACTATCTTTTAACCAGATTATGTTAATTTTACTTGTCAAACTTTCCCTCTTAGTTATGATTTTCCAAAACTTTAATCATTTCCCTTGGTCTTTCCTTAACCTTTCTGCATTTCTTAACATTATTTATACTTACTCAAGTAATTGTAATTAAATGGTGAAAATATACCCAACTATTTTTAATGTTTTTTTATGGTTTATAATGTTCAATAAACATATTTTGATCTTGATCACCTTAATTTAATGGATTCTAATTTGATATAAGTACTTGAAATGTGTTCCATACTCATATTTTGGTTATTTCCTTTACACAACCCATTTCCTGCTTTTGCTTGAAGTAGAGCAGGGTGTTTGCTATTTTTGTTTTTAACTTTACTGTTCCCCAAGGCTTTCTTATTTGTGTTTTTCTTGGGTAGGTGACATCTTGCCTTTGAACTCTTAAACCATGAATAAAGTATGCTCACATAGTATTCTTGACTTGTTAAATTTATGTAAAAAAGATGGAAATGTTGGTTAGTAGGTAACAAAGGCAATTTTAGTACATCACTTCATATCCTATCATATAGAATTTTCTTAGTGAAATATAGAAACAATCTCTATCACATTGGGCATTTCAAGGGTCAACAGTAGTAGCCAATGAAATGCAATGCTCAAGGAAGAAGGTAATTGCCGTAATTTGTGTATTTGCTGGCTTTTACTTCACATAAATATTTTTTTCTGTTCTCCCAACTGTTTACTTAATACCAGGTTAGAGATGAGGATATGAAGGTTCATAGATGTTCAGATTTGGTCAAGGTTATGTAGTGTATTCCTTTTACCCATTGCTCAAGTACATATTTTCTGATTTTTGCAAAGCTCATGGATTTGAAGACTATAATTTGTCTTACTTTTATTGGTATATTTAAGCCTACAGTTTTTAAAAGAACAATGTGCCACATATTATGAAACTAGCTCTACAGAACTTTTTTTCTTGTCTCTTTTCTTTACTCATTTTTATAGTAGTGATGATTACAATGATTTGTTCTCTCCTGTTCTTCTTTGTCTTCTTTTTTTTTCTCTCCTGTTTTTTTTACAACTTAACTTTGACACTGATCCCATCAAAGAGTGGAAACCATGTTCTTTCCACTTGATGCTGGCTGTCAATATAGTGACAGCCTCAGTTTTTTTGAAGCTGGTTCATTAAAGGTGATTTTTAGCCTATTCTTTTGGGACATTCACTCAATTTATCCACCATATTCTAGGAGGCCCCATCAGCTTGTAGAGAGATCTATGTGAAGAGAATCTTAGGGTCTAGTTATCAGTGGGCACCAACTAGCTAGCCATGTGAGTGAACCATCTTGGAAGGAATCCTTCAATCCCCTGTTGACCTGCCCTGCTGATGTTATGTGAAGCAGAGATAAGACTTTCATCATGATTCCTATCAAATTGAAGATACGTAGGCCAAATAAACTATTCATTGATGTTTTTTGTTTCAAGCCACTGTATTTTGTAATGATTTGTTATTCAGCAATAAACAACTAAAACAATATCAAATATTCTTTTGGACTCATAGAATACTTACTGTTGAAAACCATTTTCATTGCAATGCCTTCTGAAAATTTCCTTTCCATTACTTGAACTTAATCTGATAAGTGTCTCAAGAATAGTTACCTAATTTGTGGAATGCTTTTACAAATCTGAAATCATTTCTGTTTTGTAGTTTTGTTCTTATGCTACAAAATGCTATTTGTCTGTTTTGACCAGAAACATCCAGGGAAAGGAAATTATGTTTATTTGCTCTGGACCTGCTGTATAGTTGAAAAGGCAATGTAATCTTTGTTACATTTGTTACATTTAGTTAACATTTTCCAAAGAAAGCGATTTGAACTTCATCCTGTTTTATTACTATGAGTTAACTTCTATTAATTCTAATTGAATGTTTGATTTAACTTGTGAATTTTTTATGGCTAAGAAACCTGCTTCCGTTACTTAGAGCACATCCATCTTCTTTTGGTCTATTTTATTTTTATGTCATATTTCACGATTTTTAAAACATTTCTTTTTTTTTTTGAGACAGAGTCTCACTTTATCACCATTGGTAGAGTGCTGTGGTGTCACAGATCACAGTAACCTCCAGCTCTTGGGCTTAGGCGATTCTTTTGCCTCAGCCTCCTGAGTAGCTGGGAGTACAGGTGCCCGCCACAATGCCCGGCTATTTTTTTTTTTTTTTTTTTTTTTATTGCAGTTTGGCCGGGGCCAGGTTTGAACCTGCCACTCTTGGTATATGGGGCCAGCACCTTACTCTCTGAGCCACAGGCGCCACCCAAAACATTTGTATTTTTTAATATAATTTTTCTTTTTCTTTCTTTCTCTTAGTCTTACCATGATCATTGGTCAGAAACATCAAGGTAATGGTTTTCGGTTATCCAGGCTTAGATATTCATTTGACAAACTTGTAAAATCATCAACTATATTGTCCACCTTCATATTTCATCATGGCATAAAAAGATCATATCCTGCAAAGGCATTAAACAATAAACTTAATGTGAGTCATGTTAACTATTAAAAAGGAATACATGGACAGAAATTCAGAGAAATATCATAGGTGAGTTACTATTTCTTGATAAATAATATTAACACATTATTAATGTCTTTAATGACATTATAATGACACATTATTAATGACTTATTAATGTCTGAGAGTCTATACCTAGAAACACTACACCCAAGTGGCTAGCGTCACAACTGCCTTAGTCTTGGTTTCTTCTTTCCTGGAAAACAAAGCTTGAGATGAGATGTGTAGGTAATTTATTTAGGAAGTACTTTTAGGTAACAGAGATGGGAACTGGATTCATGTAACATAGAAGGAGAAAAAGCTATAGTAAGAGTTATTTATCTAATTGGTCACCACTAAAGCTACAGGCTCTCAATTGCCCTGAGAGCCTCTGATTACCTGTTTAGAAAGTGTCTCTCAAGGAACAGAAGGGGATGGGACTGTTACCTCTTCACTCCATCTTCCATTGGTCAAGGGTGACCCTGTGATGTACAGACTCCCCTGTGCTTCTACACTGCCCTCTGCTTCCCTTCTATGGGAATTGTAATGGTCTTTGTAAGGTTCCCTGGGTGCAGCATCAGAGGAGTTCTAGGAAAGAGAGAGAGAAAAAATAACATGTGTGAGCAGCTGAGATCATTACTTACCAGTTACACCTATGCAAAGTTAATTTCTATAGTGGTAGCTGAGATCTAAGGTAGACTGAGAGAGATGTCTTAATTCCAATTAGTAATTCCTATAAGGAAAAGTAAAATGGAAAAATTTTGTTGTTAGGGATCCCTTTTAAAACTTCAGCTTTGTAAAGGCCATTATAGAAAGGATAGACATAGAGGAGTTTATTAGTATAAACTAAGTCAGAGAATCCTGTAAGAGCAGGATCTCATGTGTTAAAGATCAGAATTACTTGAGAATTTTTAAAATTATACATACATGCACAGAGACGGTGACAGAAATGTATACACATTTTAAGAAAGGAAAAAACTATATTAAATTTGCAATATTCAATACATACCAATAAGGTTTGTTATCTTGTATATTATATCTCTTACAATTACAGAGGTCAAATATGACTTGAATTATTATAATTTAATACAGGTTTTTCTTTTCTTAAAATATGTATACATCCATTATCTGTCTGTCTATCTATCTCTACATATGTAGATATATCTACTTATATCTCTCTATATAGATCTATCTATATGTTCCAATCAATTATAAGTAGGAAATACTTTAAGATATTATTTGTTTTCCTTCTCTCTTTATATATGTACATATATATTTACAGATATTTCTGTGTGTATATAATTTTAATATACCTATCTATCCATATATGTCTATCTATATCTCTCTCTATATATTTATATCTATCCGTCTACATATTTATATGAGGAGAGACAGAGAGAGAGAAAATAAAAGGGATATTAAAGTATTTTCTACTTATAATTGATTGAAACACCCAAGAAAAAAACTGTAAGTAGATAATCACATTAGTGGTAAGTATTTAAAAATGTTCATATGTATATGTGTTAGTGTGTGTGTAGGGGGAGAGAGAGACAAAGAGAGAGAGTTAGGGTGAAGAAAGAGTGAAGAAAGAGGAGAAAATTGAAGTCCATGAGAGTCACTAGATGGGTGAGAAGAGTCAGAATTGCATCTAAATACTGTGAGAATTTTTGGGAAAGCCTGAGAAACTACATCTAGGGATGGCCACATAAGTTGCAGAGACAAGTGTGAAAACAAACGTGGAGAGCCTGTTTTTCAAAAAGCAGGAAAACACTGTGGTTAGAGGACATAAAAGTGCTTTGCTTTTCTTCCCATGATCTCACTCTCCATTTGTTATGATGTTTTCTACTTGCTTTAACATCATTCTAAAGGTAAAACTCAAATGTTCGATTATTTACATAAATTTTACCTTTCATCCGATGCCAATTCTAAACACAAATATCAACGCATTTAAATCATGTAAAATCACTACCACTAGAATTTATATTTTAGGTTTGTCCCTGGAGGGTGTCTCAAACTGGCTGAAGAGGCAATTATGAGCCAGACTTGGGAAAGTTGGAAGGAGGCACCTCCGGAACTGGGAGTTTTGCTGGGTGACTGCAGACCCTCACTGACACCTGAGGTCCTGCCCAGAAGACCAGGACATGTGCACACTCCTAGTTCCTGTCGGCTGCTGGACTTATTCACTGAACCTCCGCCAGAAAACAGTCTGTGGTGCAGAGGGCCAGGCATTTAGCCTCCCTATGGCCCACTGCCACAGCTCATGGCTGGGCAGGTGCCACTCCCCCAAGGAGTTTAGACCTCTGGGCCTGGAAGTGTTCAGCATCTGGTTAGGGGTCCTATATTCATGATACATATTTTTAAATTCTAGGACTGGATTTCTTATTTATCTGCATTCAGTTTGTTGTTATTCAGTTTAGTACATCTTCTTAACTTGCTGTGTTTCTTTGGGCTCTTCTATGGAGCGGATATTTATTAAATTGTTTCCCATTAACATCCCCATAGTTTTAGTAACCATCTGTCTTCCTGTTTCATATGGAACGTTGATGAGCTCCAAAATTTTCCCTCCCTTTAAATCTATCAAAATACTAATTAGAATAAATGCAAGCAGTTCCAGTTATCAAGACTTGTTGAAAGGTAGTTTGAGCTATAATAGTAATATTTTTCTATTTTGGAAGGGGTATCCATGACAACAGAGAAGCCTGGCTCTGGTCTAACTTGCTCTAAGGAGGTGATGCCACAAGTTTGGCATTCAATTCCTGATGCTGCACTCAGGAGGACACTAAGCCACTGACATCTGTCCAATAGGTAGGGCTCATGGGTTTGGAAATATGATCTATGAGAAACAGTTGGAATTTGCAGAGGAAAACAGGATGTGGGGGGGGGGGCATTTATGTGATTTTAAGTATTTAAAAGCCTGTCATTTGAAATAGGAATTAAGACTAAACTTGTGTCTCCTAAAAAGACAAAACTAGTACTAATGAATAGATGTACAAGAAAAGCAAATATATTTAAGAGAAAGAATCTTTGAATAGCCTTAGTTGTGCAAAACTGGATCATGAGTTAGGAAGTTTTTTCTCACTGGCAATATTCAAGCAGAAAAAGAATACTTTGCCCCAAGGCCACTGTTCAATGCGGAATTTGTCCTACTGCAGTGGAATTTAGTGTGAAGGGCAGGAAATCCTTCTTAGGATTGCTTCTTAGACTGTGGAGAACACCATTTCATGCTCTGAGGGGCTTAGCTCCTATCACAAAGTATAGTGTCAAGGAGTGCATAGTGTCTGTATTCATTTCTTAGGCTGCTCTAATGAAGTACCACAAACAGGGTGGCTTTAAATAACAGAAACTTGCTTCCTAGTTCCAGTGGCTAGACATCCGCAGTCAAGTTGTTGGCAGGCCCTTCCTTTTTCTTTTTTTTTTTTGAGAAAGAGTCTCATTATGTCGCTCTCGGTAGAGTGCTGTAGTGTCATAGCTCACGGCAACCTCAAACTCTTGGGCTTAAGCGATTCTCTTGCCTCAGCCTCCCAAGTAGCTGGGACTACAGGCACCTGCTACAACACCTGTTTTTTTTTTTAATGTAGTTGTCATTGTTGTTTGGGAGGCCCGGACTGGGTTCAAACCCGCCCGTCCTGATGTATGTGGCCAGCGCCTTAACCACAGGGCTATAAGCGCCGAGCCTGCCCTTTCTTTTTCTGAAAGATATAGAAGAGGATACTTCCTTGCCTCTTCCTAGCTTCTAGTAATTGACATTTTCTGGCTTGTAGCTCTATCTCCAATCTCCACCTCTGTGGTCACATGGTCACTAATATCCTCTTATAAGCACAGTAGTTGTATCTGATTAGGGCTTCCCATGCTGATTTCATCTTAACTTGATTGCATCCACAAACAGGGTGGCTTTAAACAACAGAAACTTGCTTCCTAGCTCCAGTGGCTAGACATCTACAGTCAAGTTGTTGGCAGGCCCTTCCTTTTTCTTTTTTTTCTTTTCCTTCCTTCCTTCCTTCCTTCCTTCCTTCCTTTTTTTTTTTTTTTTTTTGCATCCACAAACAACCTATTTCCAAATAAGGTGAAATTTACAGGTATCAGGGTTAGGACATTAACATACCTTGTTAGAAGATACAGTTTAATCCTTTACAGTACATCAAGGAGGCTGACATCCTACACTTGGATACTGGCTCTATCCTTGCACGATCAATTATCTCAGCAAGATAATTCATCTCTTGGAGCTTCAAGTTCTGTCTGTAAGTTGAAAGTGATGGCTTGTTCTGGTCATCTGACAGTATCTGATGTGAACATAGAAAGCATCAACACACACACATGTACTCTGGGAAAACCTCAAATACTTGATTTCTAACTTGCATAAAAGTGTCATGAACACTAGCTACAAAGGGCCAAAGGCAGAATCCACAGTAAGAACACGAGGAACAGCATGAATTTATTTCATTTTGGAGGAGTCAGAGAAAATAAACTTAGTCAACACAATCTACTCTGTCCACAGGAAGAAAAGAAAAACACAAGGGAAAAACAATAAATTCAGAATTTATTCTAAAATTTATGATCCAAGTTTTCACTGCAAAGTCACTTTGTTCCCATAACATCGTAGTCAAAGACTTTCTGGTGACCTAAATCTGTCATTTTCTTCTAACAGGCCCTGTTTCCCATCCTGTCCTTGATTTCCAGCTGCTCTTTGGGATCACTGTTGATCACCCTCAGTGACCAGATGGGGTGACATGCAACATGTTTCCAATAAGGGGGTGAATGGTCTGGCATTTGAGAAAAAATTAAAAACATTTTAATATGTAATCCTATAAACTAGGAGGATATATTCTCAAAGTAGATAATGGTATGGACCAAGAGTGGCAAAAATAATCTTTGAAAAAGAAGAATAAAGTGGAAGAACTAATAATTTTGGATTTTAAAATGTATTCTAAAAAACTATGGTAATCAAGACAGTGTGGTACTGCATAAGGATAGACATATAGATCAGTGGACTGGAATAGAGAATCTAGGAATAAACTCTTACATTAGTGTCCAATATATTTTTATTTATTTTAGTTTTTTTTTTTTTTTTTTTTTTTTAGAGACAGATTCTCCCTTTGTCACCCACGGTAGAGTGCCATGGTGTCACAGCTCACAGCAACCTCCAGCGCTTGGGCTTAGGCGATTCTCTTGCCTCGGCCTCCCAAGTAACTGGGACTACAGGTGCCTGCCACAATGCTGAGCTATTTTTTGTTGCAATTTTGCTGGGGCCAGGTTCGAAACTGCCACTCCATGTGTATGGAGCTGGCAGCCTACTCACTGAGCCACAGGTGTCACCAACATCCAATATATTTTTAATAAGGGATTAGGATAATACAAAGGGAGAAAGAATAGTCTTACTAACAAATGTTGCTGGAAAAATGGGATATTCATATGTAAAAGAGTGAAAGCAGATTATCTAGTTCATACCATATATAAGAATTAATTCAAAATGGATCATTAATCTAAATGTTAAGAGCTAACTTTATAAAACTCTTAGAAGAAAATAGGAGCAAACCTTTGTGACCTTGTTAGGCAATCATTTATTTATTTATTTAAAAATTATTGTTAATATTATTTTGATTGACAAATTGTAACTATACATTTATGTGGTACAATGTGATGTTTTGATATATGTATATAGCATTGCATGATTAAATAAAGATCATTTATATATCTACCTCCTTGTTTGCCTAATCAGTTTTTAAGATGAGAAATTCATAATTTGCTTTCTCAGTTATTTTGAAATATATAAAACTTTATTATTGACTATGTACTCTGATGTACAGTGTATCTTAAAAACCTATTCCAACTGTCTATCTGAAACATTTTACCCTTCGATCAATGACTCTTCATTCTCTCTTTCCCCACTCCGCAGCTCCAGCCTCTGATAATCATTGTTCTCTTCTCTATTTCTATAAATTCATTTTTTTCAGATTCTGCATGTAAGTGTGATTGTGTGATATTTGTCTCTCTGTGTCTGGCCTTCGCATACTGTCCACCAGATTTATTAACATTGTCATGAATGACAAGTTTCTCTCCTGTTCTTAAGGCTGAACAGTATTCTATTGTGACTGTACAAAGAAATGGTTTCCTTGGTACTGTTCAAAAAGTAATGTGACATTGGAAAAAAATGCATAAGTTGGACCTTCTCAAAATTAAAATTGTTTCTATAGCAAATAATACCATCAAGAAAATGAGAGCGCAGCCTTCAGAATGGAATAAGATATTTGCAAATCATAAGTCTCACAAGAGACTTGTCTCCAGAATATATAAAGAACTTTAACAATTCAACATATAAGGACAAATAACTTTATTGAAAAAAGGGAAAATTTGAGAACTTTTATCCTAAGAAGATATAAAAATAGCCAATGAACACATGGAAAAAGTACATAATCAGAGTCCTTAGGGGGATTAAATCAAAACCATCATGGGACACCTCTTCACACTTACTAAGTTGCTATAATGAAAACTATACATCGCCACTAAGGCTACTATAATGAAAAAGACAGACAGTTGCAAGTGTTGACAAGGATGAGGAACAACTGAAACTGTCATACATGGCTGGTAGAAATGTGACATGGAACAGGAACTTTGGAAAATGATTTGGCAGTTTATCAAAATGTAAACATATAAAATTACAAGATGACTCAGTAATTCTACTTCTAGGAATAGAACTAAGAAAACTGAAAACATATGCCCATGCAAAAACTTGTGCATGAATGTTCACAGCAACATTATTCATAGGACATCAACTTAGAAACAACACAAAGGTCACTCAAATGATGAATGGATAAAAACAATGTGGTATATTTATACAATAGAATGCTATTTGGCAATGAATAAGCATGAAGTGCAGTTTGCCCTTGAACAACTCAGGTTTGAACTGTATAGGTTCACTTGTACCTGGATTTTTATTCAATCAGATGGAGATCAAAAATATTGTATTTATTGGGAACGAAACCTGCTTATAAGAGGGCTTACTTGGGTTCTTCAGGGCTGACTACAGGATGTAAGTGCGAGTGGATTTTGATATATGTAGAGGTTGAGGAGGGAGCCCTGAACCCATCCTCACATGTGTACCTCACATGAATCACTCTGCTGACACATGGTACAACATAGATGGAGCTTGAAAACGTGAAGCTGAATAAAAGAAGCCCGACACAAAATTCCCATAAAATTGTGTGGTTCTGCTTGTGTGAAGGGTCCATAGTAGGCGAATCTATGGAGACAGAAAGTAGATCAGTAGTTGGTTGGTGGGAGAGAGGAATGGGCAGTGACAGCTAATGGGTCTGGACTTTCTTTTTGGGCTAATGGAAATATCCTAAAATTAGATTATGGTAGTGGTTGCACAGCTTTGTGAATATTCTAAAATCTGTGTAATTATACACTTTAAATAGGCAAACTGCATGGTATATGAATCACATTTCAATGAAGCTATTAAAATACGCTACGGGAGAAAGTACTAGATGGCATGTACCTTGGATAGAATAATGGAAGAGAAGGTGAAGAAGTGATCTCTACGGGGAGTTCTAAAAGATGCTTAGTAATTAGCTAGATGAGGAGTGAGGGAAAGAACTTAACAGAGGCAACAAAGTGGACAAATGTGGAAAAGATGTTTGTGGAAGGCAGAAGCTGAAAGGGCCCCCATAATCCTCACAGTGCTCTTCATGTTCCATGTTTCCTCCTCCCGTGGAGCAGGGGAGAGACTTGCAACTTGCTTCTAGCTGGTAGAATGTGGCAAAGATGAAAAGATTTTGCAGATGTAATTCACATCAGTCAATTCTGAATTACTCATAGTGAGATGGTCCTCGATGGGCCTGGCTTTAACAGGCAAACATCCGTAATAGAGAGACAAAGTCACACCAAGGACAGAGTCTCTCTCCATTCCTAACCTCAGGAAGTAAATTGGCACATTTCAAGAAGGCCTCTGTAACGTACCAGGCCACAGGGACCTGGCAGTGGCCTTTATTTGTTGAGAGAAAGTCTCACTCAAAAGCCAGCGAGAGAATGGGCAACTTAGATACTACAGAGGCAAGGAAATAATACATTTTGCCAACAATATGGTTGGCATCAGAACCCAATTCTTCCCCAGCTGATCCTGTTGGTGAGAGGCAGCCCTGCCCACACCTTGACTGCAGCCGGTAGAGGTCCTGGAGCAGAGGGCTCAGCTAAGGCATTGCTTGGGGTCCTGCTCCACAGAAAATTTCAGATAATATACACATGAAGTGTTAAGCCACATGTATGGCAAATTTTTATGCAGCACATCCAATAGGACAATGTTACTATAGCTTTCAGAATGGAGGGATAGGAACCGGGGAGTGTGGAATGAAAGGTAGCAAAGAGGCAAGGCCAGGTCAGGCAGAAGACTGCAGCCCTTTGTATTTTACACATTAATGGGAAATCATTGTGGGTGTAAGCAGGGGTAACAGTATGATTCAATACATATTTTTGAAAGATTTCTCTGGCTGTCTTCAAGAGAATGGATTGAAAACAGCAAGAGAGGAAGTCATGGGCAGTCAGAACACTAAAACAATCCTAATGAGGGATTTAATGAAAGATAACTTTTAAAATATAGACAATGAGCTAAAAAGAAAGCTGCATGGAAAGTGAAAGAGTGCAGCAAGAGGCGGACTTTAAAAGCTGAGAATAATTGGGATTCATTTCTCCGATGGAGGAAGCATCCTGGAAGACAACTGTGTTTCTAAGACCAAGACATTTGGTTCTATATCCCTCACTTCACTTCTTCCTCCTGACCCCAGACATGCTAAGTTCTTTCCTTAAAGACAAAGAAATAATAAGAAAAAGAATGTTAGCTAGAACTCTGCACGTAACAGTGAATTCTGTTTACCAGCTGTCCCTTCTTCCCTGTTTGGCCCATTTACTTCCAGAATGAGACTTCTTCGCTTCTTTTGCAATCTGGCTTTTGTTTTCTCCCCTGACTCTAATAAAATGTCTCTCTCCAAAGGCATCCAGAACCTCTGAAAAAGAGTCTTCTTTGGCACCATTTCTGATCTCATCTATTCAATGTGATTTCTGTTAACCGTAGTTCCCTTTACTTAAAATGGCTCTTTTTTTCTTATAAATAAGCCACAACATGGTTTCTCTGCCTCCTTCTCTGAGTCTTCTCCATGTGTCCCTGACTTTTTTTCTGGCTCCTGTCCTCCTCTGCTTCTAGCGACAAATAGCATCAACATTGCTCGAGCCATGATGACAGAGGCTGAGGCCTCGTCAACTTGCCCGTATCTCTTGGCTCTAATAATATTTCCTGATACGTGCATATTTTATAGTAATATTTTGGAAAGATATGGGAGATCACACCTCTGGTTCAATAACTTTTGTTACACAGGTAAGAACTCTGAGCTCGTTGAAGGAACCTAAATTTTTTCAGTCATTCCGTTCCTTTTTTTCCTTTTAATATCCATGGTGATCACACTCGTTCATTCTTTTACCTCCCGTCTAGATTATTGTTGGAGATTCCCATATTGTCTGTCAATCTTCCTTCTACTCTTCTTTGATTATTTATTGGTTAATTAATTAAGAAGATCCTAGTCCATTTAGCAAATACTTGTTAAACATTCATTTTGTCTAACCCATGTTCTAGGCTCTGGGGCAAACATGAGTTGCTACTAGGACCCATAAAGTTAGTTTTTTTACCTTTTTATGTAGGAAACACGTGATAAATTAACAACAAAAATGTATGCTTCTTTGTGTGAAAAAGAATTACGTTCAGTAATGTGATGAAGAAAATCGAAGTAGGAAAGAACAGGCTGGGCGTGGTGGTTCACGCCTGTAATCCCATCTCTCTGGGAGTTCAAGACCAGCCTGAGCTAGAATGAGACCTCATTTCTAAAAAGAGCCAGGCGCTGTGGTGTGCGTCTGTAGTCAGGAGGCTGAGGCAGGAGGATCACCTGAGCCCAAGAGTTTGAAGTTGTTGTGAGCTATGACTCCACAGCCCTCTACCCAGGGTGACAAAATAAGACTCTGTCTCAGAGAAAAAGAAAAAGCAAGAACAACACTGTGAGAAAGTGCTATTTTAGATCGATTCCTATCTGAGGAACATACTGAGCAGGCACAACAATTAAGTGAGGGACTCAGCTAAGCAAAGAACTTGGGAAAGATCATGGCAGAAAAAATACGCAGCAAGTACAAAGGTCCTGGGCAGAAATAATCTCGATGTGTTTGACAAAGAACAAGGAAGTCCGTACGGCTGGAGCAGAGCCAGTCAGGCTGTGATTGGTTGGAGATAAAATAGGACATGGCCTGGTCATTAGAGTCTTCAGTCTCATTCTGTGTCAGTATCTTTCTTCATATTTCAACAGATGAAATTCGAACTTCTTGATTGGGCATGCCAGGTTCTGCACTGGCTGATCCTCTGCTGTTTCCCAATTTTATCTGTCCTAGCCCACGTACATGAGCTCTTCACATCAGTTCAACTAGTAAGTTCTTCAGACTACCAAGGGGCTTCCATTGCCTTGCTTCTGGAATGTTCTCCTTCCACCAGTATCTTCCTATTCAAATTGTATCTATCCTAAGATGCAGTTCAGGTGTCTTCCAAAAATCCCCATCACCGAAGTCAGAACGTCCTGCTTGTCTGTGCTGTGTATGTTCCATCTTCTTGCCCTGAGACTTCATGTGTATGTGTGTGTACTTTGTTTTTTATATGGTGCATTCCAAGCTCATGGAGACTTGCTTATCACACCTTCATCTCTCTTTTGCATCTGAATAGACCCTTATAGAAAAAAAAATGACAGAGGCGATTGATTAATAAATCATGTATTACAGCTTTGAAAGAAAAATGATTTCTCCATATTCATGAAGTTGCATTCATTCTTTTCTTCTGGATCAAGTAGGGAAACAGATATAAATATACATTATACTTTAATTCTGGGTTGTTACTTACTGATACTCAATAAATACTTGTTATGGGAGTAAAAGATGTCATAGAAATGGCAGGAAGAATTGTCTATGTTTTTTTTCCAAGGTAGTAAATCCTCATGTTCTTGAACAAGGAATGTAATTGAATCACTTTTAAATTGGAGGACCACTCTGTGTAATCACTTATGAATCTCTCATTGTATAATAAATAAACTGTAAAACTGCAGATGCCTAAAATAATATACATTTATTTTAAGAGTTCCAGTGCTCTCGAAAGATTTTATCAGTATCACAGTGACGTGGAAATTGTATAGATTGTTACAAACACATTTAAGAAATTAGAATGAACTTTACCTCAAGGCCTTTACAGAATCATTTTCCAATACCTACCATAAATAATTTGATTCTCCAAAGTAATCCAAGGAACTTTTTGGCCATTTTTCCTTATATTTTTAAATCTTATTCTCATTCATTTCCCCTTTTCTTCCAAATAAGAAAAGTTTTCTTGTTGGTTGATTTTTTTCAAAGAATGCTCAGTCGTCCCTCTTTACCTGTGGGGGATATGTTGCAAGATCTCCAGTGGATTCCTCAAACCTCACCTAGTATCAGAGCCAACTGCTAACACGTTTCCGTTCATGTCTTCTACCGACAAAGTTCATACATTTTCCATTGTATCTAAGCACTTACCATACACTGTGGCCATAACCGTCGTAGTTTGACATGTAATAACAAAAATTCATGCCAATTTCTTTTTCTTTCATCATAATTTTATGAATAGAATATACTTAAGCATATAATTATTTTTCTTTCCTTATTAAGTCAAGAACTTTTACCTTTTCCCCTAAAGGAAGCACCTTTCAGCTTCTCTTTGGTATATCTGAATTGCCAGCATCATCTCCTTCCCTATGGGGTCATTAGGAAATAAAACAAGGGTTCCTTGAACTGAAGCACTGAGATACCCTGACACGCTACGTGTTTCCCCAGATAGCTACTAAGCAGCTCATGCTCTGGTAGCATCTGCAGGGGGGGTCTACTGGACAACAAACATATTCACATCCCGCAAGGGGCAGATTGGGATAGGGAGAGATTTCAGCACCCTACTCCAAGCAGTGTAGAATTAAAATTTATGTGTTGTTTTATTTCAGGAATTTTCCATTTAACATTTTTGCATGATGGTGAACCATGGCTGACTGAAACCATAGGAAGCAAAAATGCACAGAGGTGTGGGGGGCAACTACTATACCAATTTTAAAGGTCAAAATTATGATAAAGACCTATACTCATTGATATTCATGAAATATTAACCAAAATACAGATGCAATGAAAGAATATGAATACCAAAATTCTAATAATGTTTTTATGTGAAGATGTTATAAATATCATAAATTTGATTATCACACTCTATATCTTTGTATGTCTGTGCATACTTAACCAGTTTAATAATGTTTTTATGTGAAAATGTTATAAACATCACAAGCTTTATTATCACACTGTATATTTTTGTATCTATGCATACTTAACTAGTTTTTACTTTTTTCTAAAGCACTTGCTTTGAGTTTCAGGAGGGTCGTTCATTATCTTTCACCCAGCAGGTAAGATGAGGGAATTTTATTGTTACTTAGAGTTAATGAACTTGAGTTTGATATAAATAATTTGTCAAAGCTGCAGGGATAGCTGTGCAATATTTCATTTCTTCATTTCCCCAGGACTATAGAAATAAATGGAAGTATGTTTATTTGCATAAACTTCAAAACACAAAAATCCTAAAGGCATTAACAAAGGTGACTTTCATTGAAATAAAATATATAGAAATTGATGCTTCAGTGGGACATTGACAAGTTATGGACATCAGTGTCTCATAGGCACATTGAAATTTTGTGTTCTTTCTCTCCTTATATTAAAAAAATCACACATAAAATTATTGTAGGATATGGATAAAGGGCAACTTTGAAGTAAATGAAAGACTTTTGTCTTTGGATTAATATTTTCTCATAATCTAATACCAAGTATAGTTTCATTTTGAATAGAATCTTAACACATACTGCCATAACAGCAATAAAGACACGTTTACTGCCTTTAAGAGTATATGAAACAAGCAAAGATGAGAGAAATAAATCGATATTATGAAATTTTTTCCAATCAATTATTACTATGTGTGCTTTTTAAAATCCAAGGAAAGCTATTATAAAACATAGGTCACAGAAAATAGTTCGGCAGTATTATTTTTGCTTTAAATTTTATAAGCAATCATCACAAATTTAAAAACCCCATTTGGTGCCATTTAATGGTGTTGGTGAATGTCCTTTGCATGTTTTGGTTTTGAATTGCTTGTGTTTAAGTTCATAAGAATTCCATATTTCTATAGCATAATTTACTGTGGTAGTAAATATTCCCTGATCAAAATTTTGAATATTTCAACATTAGGCAGTCCTATGATTTTAGGCAAAAATTATATGAAAAAAATAAATAGGATAATAGGTAATGTACATTTGTAATTTATCTTTGTCATTTTATGGATGAGGAAAGGGGAGCTCATTTATCCATTGTTCTAGAGCTCCTAATACCCAGATCTGCTTCCTCCTTAAAGCCGTCTCCCTACTGTCTGGCTGACGCTCTAACACTGATGCCACTTAATGGTGGCCAGCAACTGGAGTCTTCAGTGAAAGATTGAGTTAGGCAGTTGCCAGACTGGTATTATGATTTTCAGGTGACTTAAAGGGAAAAGTCTCTTTCATGACCAGTTTTTACTTCTTATTCATATCTCTAGTAAATTAAACGTGGGCTTAATTGAGCATAGGGAAGAATAAAAGGTATTTCATTAATGCTTACTTTTATCTTGATAACACTTTTATTTCTGGAAACAAAAACAGAAACAAAATACAAATAAACAACAAAACAACAACTCTGTAATATATTTAAAGCAAGAAATAAAATTTGATTCTGAGACTTCTGTGCCAAAGTGTCTGTGTGGCTTTTCCCAAGTACAGCTTGTACAAGGCTTAATCCTGTTTCAAGATTACATTCAAGATGACATGCTTCCAAAGTTACTAGTAGTGCTGGCGTATACAGTTCTGGCAACACTCCTGAGAAGTTGAGCAAATTTCTCTGCAAACTTGCATGCTCTGGGGGAAAGGAGACCACAGTGAAAGAAATGACTTTCTTAGCAAATGGGTGAAAGTTGATAAGGAGAAGAAGCAAACTCAGAGAACTGCGTGAATTCCTTTGGAGAATGCAGAAGTCTCCAAAACTGGTTTATATTCTGGTAATGATTAAGGATGTTATAAAATTGTTGTGTCTTAGAATGTTAGGTGGTGTTGAAAAAAGATTGAATATGGATCAATATTTTAAAATGTTATCTTTTTTTTTTTTTTTTTAAATGACATTCCAAGAGATTTGTTGGTTTCTTGAGTTCAAGCCCACCCTGGTTTTTCAGGGAGGGCCTTGATGGATGGTTTAGTGAAATAGTAGAAGGCTCACTCATTATTTACTGGTTACTCATTCATTTGTGTAGTTGGGAAGGCAATAAAGGTGAACCACGATGCCTGACTCTGATGGGATATCCACCCTGTGGCCCATGGACTGCATGCAGCTTATTTGAGGACTGTTTGCTTATCTGTGCTGTCAGATTTTGCAAAACTTATGTATGAAACTTTTTTTTTTTTTCTTTTTTGCTCATCAGCTTTTATCAGTATTTATGCCTTTACTGTGTGGCCCAAGACAATCTTCCAATGTACAGCAGAAAAAGAAAAGGTTGGACACCCCTTACTTGGTGATATTTACCAAAAAACTCTCTGTGCTGGTTTCATCACCTATTTTGATTTACAACTTGGGGTCCCAAAACTCTTCTGGGTCCTTTAGGATGTAAAATAATCTGAAAAATTCATTGTATTTTTAAGTAAAACTTAACTGAAATCAATTATGGCCCTTGTCCATTAGGCCATATGGCCTGACTAAAACTTCCTTTACTTTTTTGGGCAACAATAGCAGTCCAATGTGGTTCTACAAATTGTCTTATGCTCAGCAGCTATTCTGAATGAAAGTCACTACAGGCATTAAGTTATTTAGTTAATAAAATACATTAATACATTAATAAAGATACAGTATTTTCAGGCAAAATACAATAGGAGAAAGAATGAATTACTACACTTGTTAAAGGGTCAAAAATGGGAACCCTTTCCCTAGGTCATTTATAGACTTTCCAGCCTCAAGATCATAGGTCAAGAATTAGTGAGCTTTTTCTGTAAATGGCCAGTAGTTCTCTGTCAGAACTACTCAATTTTGCTATAATAGTGTGAAAGCAGCTGTAGACAGTATGCAAATGAATGGTTTATCTGTGTTCTAATAAAACTTTATTTGCAAAAATAAGTAGCAGATCAAATTTAGTTGGCAGACCATGGTTTTCTGACCCCTGTTTTTGTTGATCCCCCAAACCTTGGAACTATCTATGCATTAAGGAAAGGAAATACAGAGGCAGAAATAAAAATAAGCATTTTGAGTCTATTAAGGTTTTGGGTCTATAAGTGTTTATGCATCAGTTTCCTATTCAAGTACTGTGATAATAAAATGATTCAAGGAAAATCATATTTTAAAGTTTTTGGAAAATACTTTAAATAATTGTTATCCTCATGTTATTCTTTTTTTTTTTTTTTTTTTGAGACAGAGCCTCAAGCTGTTGCCCTGGGTAGAGTGTCCTGGCATCACAGCTCACGCAATCTCCAACTCCTGGGCTTGAGTGATTCTCTTGCCTCAGCCTCCCAAGCAGCTGGGACCACAGGCGCCTGCCATAATGCCTGGCTATTTTTTGGTTGCAGCCGTCATTGTTGTTTTGTGGGCCTGGGCTGGATTTGGACCCGCCAGCTCAGGTGTATGTGGCTGGTGCTTTAGCCACTTAAGCCACAAGCGCCGAGCCAACCTTATGTTATTCTTTTAAAAAAAATTTCTGAATATTACAGGGTACACATGTTTTGGTTACATAGTTTGTTATGTTATTCTGTTTGTTCTCACAGTCATGCCTGGATTTACACTAACCAGTGGTAAGAACAGCAGCTGGGCACAGAATGAATTTTGTGCAGATTTATCCCAAAGAATGTGCTGCAGAGCTCCAAGCCCAGATCTTTCTTTTGGGATTTCTGGCAGAGACAACTAGAAGATTCTGCACTGTGGACAGAATATCCCAGTGATGTTTTTTGTACATCATGGCAGAAGCTCCTTATTGTAACTAAATGTGTATTATCTCTAATCTGGCTGCTGAGATTAAATATTTATTTTCTGGCCTTTTGTAGCTAGTTATGTATTTGCAACTAAAGTTTGGCCAGTGGAATGTAAATGAAAGTTGTTATTTATGACTTTAGGGAAGTGTTCTGGAAAGAAACTGGGTGTAGTGCTCTTCTTCGTCCCTTCCTCATATTGGCTGAAATGTAGACACAATGGCTGGAGTTCCAGCAGCTGCATTGGACCATGAGGAGAAAGTCACATATTTAGGATGATGGAGTTGCAATGTAAAAAGTGTCTGGGTCACTGATGATTTCCATAGAGGTTGTACTAATTTGCTGTCTTACCAACCGTGTATAAGCACTTGTTTCTCTGTTCGTCTCTCAGCGTCTATTGTTTTTGGACTTCTTAGTAAAAACCATTCTAACAGGAGTAAAGTGATGTCTCATTGTAGTTTTAATTTGCATTTCCCTGACGGTTTGTGATGTTGAGCACTTTCTAGTATGTTTACTGGCCATTTGTCTATCTTCTTTTGAAAAACTTCTATGCATGTATTTTGCCTACTTTTTAAGGGGATTGGGTTTTTTGTGTATTTGTTTGTTTTTTATTCCAGATTAGTATGAGAGTACAAATGATTAGGTTACAGTATCTGTGTTTGTTGCAGTTGTGTCCTGCACCAAGGAGGTGTGCCACATACCCTAACCTTGTGCCCAATAGGTGGGAGCACACCAATTACCCTACTTTTTTTTTTTTTTTTTTTTCCTTGCTGATTTGTTTGAGTTCTTTGCAGATTCTGGACACCAGCTTTATTGTGGGGTAAACAGTGGGTACTCATAAGAAGTATTATAATGTCATGCAAGAGGGACCTTCTGCTTTGGGAGTTGATGCTGCAAATGTCCTCTGCAAGTAGATTACTATATGCATGAATTGAATGCATATTCCTGGGTTGCTTTTGTTCAAACTGTGTTCCCTATACTCTCTGAATATGCCTCATGGCCTTCCTTTCTTGTTTGTTTTCTATTCACTTAACTCCTTTCAAACTTTCCATTATTTCTCCCTGGAATATTAATGTGAGCCCTTGTCCACTCAACTAGCTTGAAGAAAGATGACTGAAAACTTTCACTCAGTTGGTCACTCAGTGTGATTCCTTTTTCCTCATTGCAGGGTGGAGGAAATGTGGAGCGCTTCCATTTAAACAAAAGAAGCGTTTTTGTTTTAAATTCTGCAGCTGGTTTGGCTTGTGGTGGTCATAGGTTAAGGGAAAATACATGTCTACGATAGACTCCAAATGAGCAAGATAATTTAAGATCTATGTCAAATATTAATTACATCCTGTTTTCACAATAACAATGCACAATAGGTTATTAAGGTCTTTACTTTACAAAGAGGAAAACTGAGGTTCAATGAGTTGATAAGTTGCACCATTAGTGAGTGGTTCAACCTCTGCCTCTGGAGGTTTGCTCACCAAATGCCCATATGTGCCTTAGATCAGCGATCAGAAGTAGATGTCATCTAAGTCTCCAACAAACCCCATGCTTCATAACCAGATCACAGATTTATGAAAAGAAAAAGTTATTTTCATTACTAAATTAAACTTAGTTGACTAATATCCTACTTCAGTTTCCCTGCATAGTTGATGATATTGTTTCTTGAAGCATTTAATTGAATTCAATGGCATAATTATGGGAAGGAATCACTTCATATGTTTCACTGATATCAGTACAAGGCTGCAATCACTATGACCAGAAAAAGTTCTGAAGCCAAACAGTACATGAGCAGAATGGAACGTAACTCTGGCTCCACCTCTTATTGCTTTGACCGCTAATCTATATACAATTTATCTATGAATACAAACAAACATATCTCACTTATTTCAATCAATAAAAAATATCAAATAAGTGGGAGAAAATCCCAAAATAAAATGTTCCAGAAACTTTACTTTTCCTTTTAAAAAGAGTCTTCATATAGTTCTAAGAACAACTTTTTAATCTGATTTTGGCCCATCTTACCACTTATTTATTGTTCTTAACGTTCTTTTCTGATTTGCACCCTACCCTCATTTGAACTCTCATTTTTTAAGCTTATGAATCATCAATGTTCAGCTATATCTGTATCGGTTCGCAGGACAACTGTTCTGATGTAAAATGAATGGTGCCTGATGGTGGCAGAAGATGTGCATTACTATAATTACTGCTGTAAATTTTGCAAACATGGATGGATGAGAATCAATAGGATTCCTCACTGGTTCTTCATTCTTGCTCCTTCTCTGGGCTTGCTGCTACCTCCAAGGTAGCTGATGAGGTTTTAGTACTGAATATGCTATCAGTAGGCTTCAATGAGAAGCTGCAGATCTTTTTCAATTTAAAAGATGATAAAACCTTAGAATTAGCCAGTCATCTGATTCATAGTCCTATGCTCTCTCTTCTACTCAACCTTCCCTCTGCTTTGGACCTTCAAAACACAAGATGAACTCTTTCTGCAATAAGTCACAACCAAGAAGATGCTTGTAATGTGGAAGAGTTGCACAGTCTATTGCTTGTGTCTTACTACAGATGACAACAGTTCTTAAAATTAATACATTTTTTACTCAAAAGCTATGAGAGAGCCAAAAATATATATTTGTCATTATACAATAACAAGTTTGAGAAAAGACAAAATTTCTAAGTAGTCTCCAGTAGCACTCTGCTCTATCAGGATGGAATTTTTGGTTTATATCCACTGATCTCCTTAGTCATTGAGATTTTAGAAATTAAAAGTTTTATTCTATGATAGTTTCATGGTATTTAATGATAACACTCTTGTGCTATTTCACATTTGAAAAATATATATGATGCATTTTGGACCTTAAGGAAATCTTAAAACTAGAAGATATTGTATGAGTAAATAACAAAATACAAATCACTTCCACTAAGGTTCATGAGTCTGATGTCATACTTATTAGCCAATATTAGTTTTCCAATGAATAAATGTATGATAAGTACTCTTTAGTGAAAGATGACAAATAGAACCCATTTAAAAATTCCATTCAGTTTGTACTCAGTACCAAATCAAAACTGAATCATTCCGGTGTCAAGAATGTCCATTTTTCATATTTTGCTCATGTACCAATTATGTGAAAAAAAAACTGCGTTTTTCTTAGTTGAAAATATTGCATTTATTTTGAGTTCTCACTGCTTTAGAAAAACAGACAAAAGAGATAGCTGGGCTTTGTCAGCTAGAGTACTTTCCAGGTAAATGCACTGCATACTAATTTTTAAAAGGTAAATCTCTACACTGTTTTTCTCAAAATTTTAATATGTAAAGTCCTTTTCTGGGTAGCACCAGGAAAACATGACATGAGTGTATGAAAAACAATTGTTCCCTACTTGGTATGCCGCACATAAATAGGTGCAGACAATGAACAATTAGGGAAGGAACACATCTTGTCCTGAGCACCCACTGCTTTCTATGCTTTCAGCTCCCAGTCTAGGTCAATAAAAGCATCAGCTATCGATTTGCATTTCTCTGATGAACAGGGACAATGAGCATCTTTTCAAATGTTTTTCAGCCATTCGTCTGTCATCACCAGAGAAAGTTCTGTTCATATCTCTTGCTCAGAGGTAGATGGGATTGTTTACTCTTTTCCTGTTGATTAATTTGAGTTCTTTGTTGATTCTGGTTATCAACCCTTTGTCAGACTGTTATCCTGCAAGTATCTTTTCCCATTCTGAAGGTTCTTTTTGCTTTGCTTGTATCCGCAGCTGTGCAGAAGGTTTTGAGCTTAATTAAGTCCCATCTGTTTTTATTTTATTTTATTTTATTTTATTTTATTTTATTTTATTTTATTTTATTTTATTTTTTTGTAGAGACAGAGTCTCACTTTATTGCCCTTGGTAGAGTGCTGTGCCATCACAGCTCATAGCAACCTCCAACTCCTGGGCTTAGGCGATTCTCTTGCCTCAGCCTCCCCAGTAGCTGGGACCACAGGCACCTGCCACAACGCCCGGCTATTTTTTGTTGCAGTTTGGCTGGGGCAGGGTTTGAACCCACCACCCTTGGTATATGGGGTCGGCACCCTACTCACTGAGCCACAGGTACTGCCTTCCCATCTGTTAATTTATTTTTTATTGTTGGGGATTCATTGAGGGTACACAGAACCAGGTTACACTGATTGCTTTTGTTAGATAAGAGCCCTCTCATGTTTGTGTCCCACCATCTGTTAATTTTTGTTGTTGTTGGGATGGCCACTGAACTCTTTGTCATAAAAGTTTTCCCCAGTCCAACATCATCAAGAGTTTTCCCCACATTGTCTTCTAAGATTTTTATTGTTTCATATCTTAGAATTGAGTCTTTTATCTATCTTGGGTCAATTTTTGTAAGGGGTGAAAGGTGTGGGTCAAGCTTCAGTCTTTTACATGTGGCTATCCAGTTCTCCCAGCATCATTTGTTGAAAGGGATTCTTTTCCCCACTGGATGCTTTTGTTTGGTTTATCAAAGATCAGATGGCAAGTAGAGACTGTCTTCATCTGTTGGTTTTCTATTCTGTTTCATATGTATGTATCTGAGATATCACCTAACCCCAGGGAGAATAGCTCACATCACAAAGTCTCAAAATTGCAGATGTGGATGTGGAGAGAAGGGAACACTGCTGGTGAGACTGCAAACTAGTACAACCTTTTTGGAAGGAAGTATGGAGAATCCTCAAAGAACTCAAATTAGACTTCCAATTTGATCCTGCAATCCCATTACTGGCATCTACCCAGAAGAAAAAGAAAATCATTCCATCCTAAGGACATTTGCACTAGATTGTTTATCGCAGTTCAATTTACAATCACCAAAATGTGGAAATAGCCCAAATGCCGACCAACCAAATGGCAGAGAAAGTCTCTGGGGTGAAGTTGGAGCCCAAAACGAGGATTGGTCACGTAAGTTAGACACATAACAGTGTCCCAAATCCCCTCTCCTTCATTGGCCTAAGGTATCCTCTGGCTGTCAGGCTTTTCTGTCATTCTAGCCTAAATGATGGGTGGCATAAAACTAGAGAAACCATACCCTTTGCTAAAAGCTGGCACTTAATATTCACTTTTGATTCTATTTGTTGCTTCAGTCTGTGCTGTATTAAAGAGAAGATCCCAGGGCATTATTAAATGTGGTGCTCTTCCTAGTCACAGTTTTCATTAGTCTGATGATGTGAAGCTGAAGGTTTGGAAACAAATGAATACTTAAAATTATAAAAGATTAATATACGAGGCCTGAAATGGAAATAATGCTCCAAAGCAAAAGAGGAGTTACAACATTTACTCAAATCATGACTACCTAGTTCCACAACGAAATTCAGAAAAGAAAGGAATTAAATGACCCGGTAAAAATTATAAGGCACTTTAGATTGCACACTAGGCATTAACACACACAACTCTCTCAACTCAAGGCTATGTGTTTTTCTTAAGGTTAGACTGGTGCTTTAAAAATAGGAATATTTTAAACATTGTGCTGCTAGAAATTTTTGTTTCAAAACAAAGGCAATAATCTTTAAACAAATACCTTCTGGCTAGCCACATGCTAGGCCCTCTGCCACACTGGGAACAGAAGGAGCCCTGCCTCTGTGCTCCCTGCATATATCTTTGTTGTTTTATTCACACTCAAAGTATACTCACTGCTCTAAAAACTTCCATGTATGCTATTTGATTACAAGAGTCCTTCAAAACATTATTGAAAGCATAAAACATTTTATGATCTACTTTGTCTTAAGTGTGCCATAAAATTCCCCCTAATTCGGCTGAGAATGGTTTTCATTTGACTGCTCCAGCCAACAATCATCTCATAATCATGTGAAAACCAAGCATTTTCTTCTAAATATTGATATCGAGAGGTGAAAAGTAGGTATTGTTGACAAGAATTATATATAGTTCTCAGCATTTATCTAATCTCATTTAAAAAGTAAAATTGAACAATCACTAATAAATCTGTAAAAATATTAAGAAATTTAGGAAGTTTATGATGACCAAACCATAAGACCACTGAGGAACTAGAGATGTGACCTTGAAACATCCAAGGTCTATTTATCTGTAAGCATAGACAGCACACCTCCTGGGTGAAGGGCTCAACTATAACTTGAACTTTACCTTTGAAATGAAAATAATGTAACTTAAACATTTGTACCCTCATATCAATCTGAAATAAAAAATTTAAAGATTTAAAGATCATTAGTTAAATTGATTGAAAATCACTGGTCTAATAGACTATTTCTTATGTGAGTGTGTCCTTTTTTGGGTTTTCACCTATTTTCTTCTTTGTCCCGTTAGTTCTGACAAAGACTCTCTCCTCGGCCAACTTTAGTTATTTTTTCTGAGCTTTTCAACTCAGCCTTGACCTTGGCCCATTATGGTTTGCTTAACAAGTCTTTAGCAAGAATCTTGCTAAGTCAGTTTATTAAGGTCCCCATGCTTGATGTCAGATCATCCTTTTTCATTCTCTACCTTTAATGTCTAAGAGGTCCTTGTTCCGTCTTTATCAAGAATCCTATTAGGCAGGTTTAACCAGAAGCCCTTACCATGATGTCTTCTTAATTTGCCCTCTTACTAGTTTTCCCTCCACTGATTCCCTTAATCTATTCATCTATAGATTAATCTATAAATCTATAACTATTCAATACTTGGATTAAAATCTTCCTTAGAGTTTTAAAAGTGTCAGAATAATTATTCTTTAACATTTCTTTAGTACCTTTTAAAAATTATGTATTCTTGTTGAGTATCTCTCATGAGATACTTGTTTTTATATGTACCATTTTTTTTTCCTGAATTTGAACTCAAAGAAGAAAAGAATCATTATTTTGTATGCTACTCACAATGCCTTGCTCAAGCATTTAATCTACTAATATTTTTTGTAGCTAAGTGCAAAATATTCTGTGAGGAAATCTAATTCAAGTAAAATTAAGTATTATAAAAAAGAAACTAAAGATATTCTTTTAAAAATATTTAATAAGTCCCATGAAAGGTAAATATAGGAGACCTTAGTCAAAATAGAAGGAGTTAATTTTAGAAGAAGCAGGTGCTAATTTAAATAAGAGAATAAAATAATTTATTAAACTTATTAACTCAATGCTTTCTGATGTCCTTAAATAATCTTTAGATCAAGGTTGACAAATGAATCTCCTTCTGTCATGACCTATCCTTTCTTTTTATTAAAAGTGTTATTGGAACCCAGCTTTGTTCATGTGTTTGTGTATTGTTTACAGCTGCTTTAACACTACAATGCTAGAGTTGCATAGTTGTAGCAAAGACTGTATGAGCTGCATAGCTGAAAATATTCACAATCTGGCACTTTACCAAAAGAAACCTGTTTGGAAATTGAAGCACTTTTTCTCCTTTTATGGTAAATATTAGGTCAACTCTTATTATTCCGGGATAGAAGCCCTTCAGTTCTCTAAATAAGCAGCAAAAAGAATCAGATTTATGTTGTTCTTTACTATAGGTGGTGAGTCACATGATATATGGACTCTGCAAAACACAACTGAACTCTGGAAAACTCTGGAATCCAAGGCTGAAAATATCTGTAAAAGTGCAAAATTCAGAGAAATTAGTATGCATTAATATGAATATACATGTTTCAGAGAAATATCTTTGTGACTTGTTTCACAAACATGGTTAAATAATGATTACAACTAGGGTAATCAATCTATTTCAAAAAGAACAGCCAATGTGTACATGTTTTGAATTCTTATTGATTTTATAGATGAATAATTACATGATAAATGACCCGATTAATTGTAAATGTCAATGGCATCTTGGATTTCAATAAAATGTGTTAATTGAACTACTAATGCAGAATACATATTTCATAGGTTTTACATGACTGGAGCTTAATACATCATAAACCATCTGTCTATCTAAAACTATTCCTTTTTAATTATCATAATTTCTATATTTTTATTCTTATATATATTTCTATTCTTTATATTCCTACAACCTCATGTCTGAGTTCTGTGCATGGGCAATGTGACAAAATAAGAATATTTTCTTTTATAAGTAATTATTTAGCTTTTCTGGAGCACATGAATATTATTTGATCTTCTCAACAATACCTTCCAATCGCCAGAGCAGATATCCTTAATGTGCTTGTGAAGGAATTGAAGCAGAGAGGGTGAATGCTTTGCCTATAGTTAGATAATAATAAGTAGAGTTATTGCAAAGTAGAAGGCTTTTGATTTTAAGTCCAGGGCTCAAGTTATTATAGCTGAAGTTCTCCTAGACAGAGAATCAGGTTATTTTTAATCTGTGAATGCAATATTGTCATTTGTAATATGGAACTCTGGTCTTCACACTCTAGATACAGGCTTAAATTTGGGTATTGAGAGGATGACAATTCATAAATATGTTAAAATATCTCTTTAGCACATGTAATTTAGTCACTACCCTTGATTTTTATGAAACTTGTTTAGAATTTTTTGGGAAGGACCAATGAATTGCATGGAATCATTACAGTGGTCCCTACTGTATATTATTTTACTATGTCTATAAAGCAAATTGGGTAAATTTGCAAAATAGAAGCAATTGAAGCAATATTTGGGGGGAGTAAGAGTGAGATGCAAAAGCTAGTGACATTTGATTTATTATACTGTGCAAGCTGGAACACATAGCTTTGTAGTCTCAATGTTATATCTGCAGTATTTTGGTTATTCTTATATTCTCATAGTAAAAAATAATTTGAGCATGTAACCATTGCGTATGTTCCTATAATAAATACACCTATTTTCATTAATTCATCTGTATTTTTATTCTAATAATTATGTAAATTATAAATGAATCTAGAAACTAAAATAAGTATAAGAAGGAAATAATATAAATAGCAATTTTAAGTTTTAGTTATTTGCAGTCACCAAAAAATAAAAATGAATTCACAGAGACTATTATTTTTGGGAGAGATGGAATGTGCTTAAATGTGAATCAAGATTTTCTTTTCCCCTTAATTTCTCTGTAACTTTTTGTGACAGCTATCTCTATAAGCTCTTGTTGCTGAGGAAATTTCCTATAAATGAATGCAAACTGAAATAAAACAAGTATACCATTGGCTACTCTTACTAAGTCAGGATAGCAGGGAACTTTTTTTAAGTCTCAGGCACAAATAAAATAAAGGATTTGTTTGTTTGGTGATTTTATTAGCACATCTATATAGACTTCAGCTGGTTATTAATACATAATAATTGGATTTGTATAATTTTATTAATGGCTTAAAATCTGCTGAAACTCATTTGGAAAAATTTTAAGTGAATTAGAAAATTTTACATCCAAGTGTATTAGTCAATGTTGCCTAGAGAAACAGACCCAATAGGATATGGATAGATAGATGATAGATAGATAATAGATAAATAGATGTACAGGTGTCCTTCAGTATCCACAGGAGATTGTTCCAGGAACCCCATGGATACCCAAATCTGTGGATGCTTAAGTTCCTGCTATAATAGGTCCTAGTTTTTATACATAACCTTTATACTTAAATCATCTCTAGAATATTTATAATACCTAATACAATATAAATGCCATGTAAATAGTTGCTAGGCTATATTGTTTACAGAATCATGACAAGAAAAAAATTATACACTTTTTAGTAAAGACACAGCCATTTTTTTCTTCCCCCTGAATATATATATATATAATATTACAGCAGTACATATGTTTCGGTTACATAATTTGCTTTTGTACCTTTTACATCAAAGTTAAAAGTGTGTCCTTCACCCAGAGTGTGTGCATTGCACCAGATAGGTGTGAATTTACCCAACCTTGCCCCCCTTCCCTCTACTTGATTTCTGTTAAGTTATACTTTCATATAAGCAAGCGCAAGTGTTGCTCTGCAATTGGTTGAAACCATAGAGGTGAAACCTGTAGATAGGGTGGGTCAACTGTGGATATAAGAGGATATTTATTATGGGACTTGGCTCAGAAGATTATGGATGCCAAGAAGTCCCACCATCAGCTGTCTGCAAGCTTGAGAACCAGGAAAGCAAGGGTGTCATTCATTCAGAGTCTAAAAGTCTGAAAGCCAGGTGTGTTTATGTCCAAGGACAGGAGAAGTGATGTTTCAGTTAAAGTAGAGAGGAAGAATTTGCCCTTCCTACAGTTTTTTTCCCCCTGATGGTCAGTGACCTTGATAATGTGTTGATGTTTACCCACACAGATAAGGAAGGGTCTTTTTTTATTGAATCTACTGCTTCAAATGCTAATTTCTTCCAGGAACATCCTCACAGACACACCCAGAAATAATGTTTTACCAGTTACCTAGGCATTTTGTAACCCAGTTGTGTTGATAAACAAAATTACTCAAGTAATTCTTTTCAGAGTTTTTATATATTACTGCTGGGAGAATGGGTACCAAAGACCCCATTCTTGGCAAAGGAAAGCACCTCCAGAAAAAGAGGAAAACTAAAAAGTAAGCTGAGTGAGTTTGAACAAAGAAAAGTCAGCTAGTTTACATTTAAGCTAGACATTGCTAGCAAGCTTCTTGCCTTTTCTGAAATTCTAGCCTGTTGGGGATACAGTTTACAAATACCACTGCTGGGTCTGTGAAGACTCTGAGGAGAATAATGGCCATACAAGAGATTATGGCAAGTCCTAGAAAAGATACATCTTCTAGGTCATTTTGTGCCCATTAAACAGGGAAAGCAGATACCCATCGTGGAGATTTGCATTTGCCTGGGATGGAGACCAAGGGAGTAGCTCAAGCCCTAGGATATGGGCAGAAGAGCTTATACCCCTTATCACAGAGGAAAATCCTCTGTGGTAGTGATGGGAGGAAAATGCCTCCCTCCCACCCATTCCAAAGAGGAGATTAATGCAGGTCATGTTTTACTCCACAGAGAACTAGCAGAGTTTAAGACCTCCCTGGAAATCTGTGTGTGTGATCTCAAGCAGGAGGCTCTCCCAATACAAGGCTCAGATTTCAGATTTCTCAAGGCTATCCTTAAGGTTAACAATAATGACAATAGGAGCTGATATGCTCAATCACAGAAGCTGCTGGCATCTTTGTTCCTTCCCCCATCTTTTGCACAGACTTCAATAAAATCAGAGTAGAGCAAACACTCTGGGGCCATTGCCAGAAGCCCACAAATGGGCAATGGACCCCAGAGCTCCCACTTTTAATTCTACTCTATGTCTCATGTCTCTTTGTTTACCACTGTTTCTAACTTTATAATTCTTCAATTGAGCGCCACCAGTTTCCACAGGTCTCAGTGGACCCTGCTCCTGGGGCAGGACCCTGACACATTGTACACGTGAATTGCTTTCTGGATCAAAACATGTAGTAATGAAAACTATTCCAAACATCCACTTTCAAACACTTTTTCCAAATTTCTAGCACAATTTTTTATCTAGAAAAGCAATTATTCCTTAAATCATGAAAAATCTTTATATTAAAGAGATAGAAAAAGAACTCCCCCAAAACATGCTGGATGACATGTTACTGTCTTCTGATTAGATCATTAGTCCTCCCAATTCCCTGGTCTGCCTAACAAAAACAGAAGTCATCTCCGTCATTTTCTGGTTAAACACTTGTGTTTATGAATGTGAATATATGTTCAATTACTACTTTCTTGGAAGAATCTCTTAAAGACCTTTCCCAGTTTTTCGTAAGAATTACTTTACTTAAAACCACATAGTAAAATCCACTTATTTGGGTTTCCTCTAAACTATGGGACTCCCACTTTTCCTGGATAATAATCTCCCTTATGTTACAGAGGACCAAGTGCGACTGACCACATTAAGTGGTATATTAAATACTAGCTGAGCTTAATTTTATTTTTATTTTTACATAAGAATGGAATACACATAGTGGATCCAATATTTTCTTCCTTTGTTCTGGTCTAGTGGATGATCTTATGACTAATGCATGCACACATTCCATTACAGAGCACACAATAGATCTCTGGTTCTTTCTACTGGTGGGATAATTGCAATTGACTATGGAGCATTTAAGATGCAGATGCCCAAGTACTGATACCAAGTCTCTTGAATCAGACGATCCCAGGATTGGAACACCACTTTATGGTATGAGGTTAGGGCTTTGGAAACATCAACTCCTGAGGTAACTTATTAATTATGCTCCTTCTTTGCTACCCTCTCAAGTCACTGCAGAGCTTCAGCAGCATTAAAGTTGGTCACACATCAGAACGTAGAGAATTGTAATGACCTATTATATTCTAGCATCCTCTCTGTGGGACAGCTGGAGAGAATGAGCCCTAGTTTTTAAAAAATACTTATAGAAAGACAGTGGCCAAGCTAGTTCATAAAGGAATAATATACAAGAGTGCAGATTCATTTAATGCTGTCACCATTAGGCGAGGCTAATTAATGCATGAAGTCATTTCAGCTTTCTTCTGTTCAAGTGAACTTCACTTGAACTTGTTTCAAAGTAAACACACAAGAGTATGACATGATGCATAATATTTTGATATTAAAAAGGGCCAGATGTCCTTATATTAAATATATCCTTTATATTCTGAGTGCAGTCAGAGTTAAAAGAGGTGAGCAAAGGTCGGAAACACCTCAGACAGCTGTGATTACACAATAGAGTTGAGGGTGGATCATTTTTTGGTTCTTAGATTTGACTGCAAGCATGCCTTTTATCCTAGAAACTGAAATTATTTTGTGCAAAGTTATTAAATAGGTATGTCTCAGAGGAAAAATTGTGCTGTAGCTAATGATATGCACTTTTTGACAGGCTAGCCAGATGTTTACTAAAGTATTAATACTTTACTTTTCTTCCTGGATGAGCAGCTGGACTACAAATCCCATCCTCCCTTGTGACCAGTTAGGTCAAGTGTTGTGATTAAGGTATAGTCAGAGAAATATGAGATGGAAGGATATGTGTCTAGGCCATAAAATATTTGTCTACATGATTTTTTCTTCCTTTATCTGTTGGCCCGCTTCTGAGAAACTAGCAAAGAATTCTGAAGGCCTTGGGGATGGCATAGTCATAAAATGGAAGGGATCTGGGTTTCTGAATCAAACTGTGTAGGTTTTCCCAGTGAATACTCTATTGAACTTTGGTGGACGCCATATCAGCTTCCTGTGGATTGTTGTAGAGAAATGTCTGCTCAAGCAACAAGGCATTGTTTTAACTAAGGTACCTTGTCCCACTTCTCTTGTCTTCTATGTGAATGTGGTGTACAGAAGAAGAAATGCTCAGTTCTACTTAGAGAAATGGAAAATACTATCTCTGAATGGTGACTATCTCTGAAATAGTGAAGTGAAGAGCAGCTTTCTGCACATTAGGATGATTCTTCTAGGAAGTTATTTGGCTTTCTTATTGTAAGACAACTTTGAATACACCAAGTTGATTTTTTATGTAGTAATATAAAGGACAATAAAAGGCCTTCTTGCCCTCTCCAAAAATGCAGCCTCCTCTGATGGTTTCTTATGGTGTACAAAGGCCCCTTTGACTTAAGCAATCATCTTCATAATCCTGGTGGTATAAAAACACACATTTTAATTGGAAGGGAGCTAACTAACAAAACTATGTGGACTATCCTTTCCTCTAAAACATTGTTCATATATTCATTGTACTTATTAACTTGTTGTCACTTTGCAAAGCAGAGAGCAGAGTATTTAAGTATCTGTAAATACTCCAATGGCATTTCTCTTAATTAATATCTAAATAAAATGCTTTGAACCTCCTGCCCATATTTTGCAGAAATTTCTAGACTTTCACAGAGGATTATATTCTTGTATTTATTTCTTACTTCTTGTCTCTGATAATGCTGAATTATAAATTATGCCAATTGTTGCCTCATTCATTTGGTTATATTCTTTCCTTCCAACCACTGTGAATGCCATTTTTACTTTTTCTCTTCCCTTATTCCCCCAAATAATAATGTAAAACTCTTGAGAGGGTATCAGATTGTGAAAGCAAACTGATACTTTGCCATACTGCCTTTGTAGAAAAGTAGGAACTTTACTGCTGGGGAACAGAGAGAACAATGACCTTGAATCCTGAGATAAATTTAAAAAACAAAACAAAAATAGCAGCAACAAAAATAATGACAAAACTTTCCTTTCTAATTTTAATCACTCAAATAAATGAAACTTTTAGCATTTCCTTTAAGTTTCTGATTCTCCAATACATGCAGGTTTATACCTGAATTTTGCAATGCAGACACTTGCTGATGGGAAAAGACATGTGTGGGTACGATATTCATGTGAGAAAATTATTGTTTTTGGCTATGAATAGACTAGTCTAAACTCAGCAATGTGGTTAATCTTTTAAAATTTTATCATAAAGTACCTGCTCTATTTTTATTTGGCAAGCCAGTCTCCTAAACTCTAGACTCTTGTGATTCTTCTCTGCAAGTAACTTTCTTTTCTTTCCCAAATGTTTCATCTCTGATTATTAGAAAACAAAGAAAGCTTTTCACACATTCAAATAAGAAAGGCACATATTTAGAAAATGAAAGAACGTATTTTTTTTCCCTTCCATCTGACCAGGAATATATGTTCTTTAAAATGTATGTGAGGAAAAGACTGGGCCTACAAAATAATTTGAAAGGTCACTGTAAAAACATTTACAGTAAATTCATTCTAGTTGAAAACAGAAAATGCTTTCTTAAAAATGTACACTGTCACTTACCATAGTATAAAAGTAATTTTAATACAAAAAGATAATTATATACCAGAAAAAATTAAACTCCTCATCTAGAAATTCTTGTATTATATATCTCAGTATAATTTGGCTTAAATCCATACTAATATGAGAAACTTTTCTAATGGCCTTACCAGATATGTTTACTGTAAAAATAGGCCATGTGTTATCCTAGCAATTAAGAAACTAGAAAGCAGACTGTGATCTCAAGCTCATGAACATGAACGCAATTTCTGGAAACTTAATTTTTATTGTAGCCCTGCTTGGGCCCCCAGATATATGGGAACATAAAAGAATTTTCCTAATGAAGACAAGTGTGCATTGCTGGACTGTTGGACTACGCTGTCTACTGTACATTTATTATTCATTATTTTAGAGGCTCCTTTTCAAGCACAGTGACAGGCCAATTTTCATTTGCAAAAATTACTATATTAAAAGCATAAAATCCTATTAAGTCAAATGTATAATAACAGAGTTATCTGCTTTCACAGAGAAGGGACTGTAGGAAGATGGCCTCTACCTCCAGAAAACAAATCGTTCGATCCTTACTTTATCTAAGAAAGATAGAAAAAAAAAAATAGTGAAAACAAAAGACAAACTACAGGCAACTGACCTCATATTCCATTAGCAACATGAATCTTCATAGACAATGATTTCTTCCTCCATTGGACCTTTGCAAACTTATTTGCAGAGATTGGATTCGGGATTTGCATGGAGAACTCCCAGTGGGGTCAGTGTCTGACCGAGTTCTAATAAGATCATTCTGCTGTTTCCGCTGTGCTATTTAGTTCTGAATAAATCCTAGTATTTGAAATTAGAAATGAGACAATGTTCACTGGATTATGTTTTTCTTTCCTACTGCAGACTCAACTTTTTGAAAGGAAGTCTGGAGCCTCAAAATAGAAACGTGTCTTTGAATTTGTCCCTGATGAAGTGGAAATGAATTTCTATCTGTTGGAAACTTTGATTCCTTGCAGACCAGAAGGGCTGCTCCAACAAGAAAACAGGGGATTGCTGTGTAGTAAATGGAGTGAATGGACTGGTCATGTGTGGGGTAATTTACTCAGAAGGCCGTCTTCTCTGCCTTCTGAATACAATCAACTTCATGTTTTCTTTTTCTGGCTTACTTTAGCTGATGCCAGTCAAGTTGCTCAATTTAGTAAACTCAGAGAAACATTGGTAACACCATTTTGATACTATAAAATTAGATATGTAGTTGATAGAGTGGTCTATTTTTCAATTTTCAACTTGGTTCAACAGTTTTTTTCCTCACACATATGTGGTATTAGTGAGAAGTAAATTGATTCAAATGACAGTTGTGTGACCTGAAAACAGCTTGGAGTCAGTAGGAGAAACAAGTCTCTGCTCCCACCACTTCCCTTTTGTGCGGCCAGTTTACATCCCCCCTTCTGACATCCATTCTAAGGTACAGAACGCCTTCCTGATGCTCCCGGTGAACCCTAGCGTGGCTCTGGAGCCTGCCTCCTCCCAGCAGAGCTGTGCTGGCCCAGTGCCCCTCATGCTCTGACAGTCTGCTCCTGATGTGCTTGCACAGAAAGGAGTCGATGGACCTCACGTGGTATTTATTTCAGGAGTTCTTAAATTTAAACAAAGGGCATACTCACTGCATGACTGAATGAAGCTTAAATGGTGACATGTTGTCTTCTCAAAGTCCAGGGGTATACAACTTATAGAGTGATAGTCTCATAGAGACAGAGCCTCTTTTTTGAGGTAGAGTCTCACTTTGTTGCCCCAGTAGAGTGCTGTAACATCATAGCTCACAGCAACCTCAGACTCTTGGGCTCAAGTGATTCTCTTGCCTAATCTCCCAAGTAGCTGGGACTACAGGTGCCCACCACAACACCTGGCTATTTTTAGAAAGGAAGTCTCATTCTAGCTTAGGCTGGTCTCAAACCTCAGGCAATCTACCTGCCTCAGCCTCCCAGGGTGCTGGGATTACAGGTAGTCTTTTTTTTTTAACCTCCTGTAAAAAAATCAGTTCAACATAGAGTTTATTTATCTTTTCTTATTCAAATTTGAGTGCTTGGGACATAAGGTATGTGCATGCAAGGTTCCTAAAGTCTGACCAAGGTAATGGATCAACTGAAGGCCTACTGCCTTCCAAAATGAAGGTATGGTTGGTGAGAAAAATCAGTGGTTTTAGAAATTTGGACCCAAGAAAATTAGTAGTTCCTAACTACTAATTTTAAGCTTGAGTGGCATCATCCTTGCTGCCTGCACATTTACAAGAGTTATAATCTTTGCATTTTTGTTTGATTTTCATAACTGAGCAGCCAGAATATCTCATGAGGTAATGACAGTCATTTTGACCCACAATGGAGATTAAGTTCAATTAATAGTTATAGAAAACATAAAACAGTAATGGCTAAAATAGGATGAAAATTTGTTTCTTTCTTTCAGATAAAAATCCAGAGGCTACTGTGCAGTGTTTTCCATTATATCAGGAACTCAGAGTTCCTCTGACATATTACTGTTCCACCACATTTGCCAGCCATTCCCAAGGTTACCTCATGAGCCATTCTGGCTGCTGAAGAGCTAGCTGCTACATCTGCCTTACAGCTATCTGGGAATAAGAAAAGAAACAGAACACTGTCTCTCTCTACTTTCTAACTCTTCTATGTTTACTTCTTTGGCCAAAATATAGCCAAAGGGTAATACTTAGATGCAGCAGAGAATGAGAATGTAATCATTATTATTGTGAATATCAGCGCAACTAAAACTCAGAGGCCTAGAAGCAGGAGAGAATTAACATAGGAAAACAATTAGCAGTTTCCATTACATTTACATATATAATGTACGACTTTGGGCAAATTACTTTTCTCAGTCTCAATTTTTTCACCGAAATAGGGAATGTGCGAGTCACTATATTTTGGACTCATGGGAGGGTATATGAGGTAATGTATGTAAACATGCAAAATATTTGACACTTGACAAGTTTCCAGTAAGTAGTGTCATTGCAGTACATAGCATTTTGGAGCCAGATACATAGGAAAAGCTGTGTGCATGATCATTTTTAGCAATAGTCTTTAATTTTTGAAAGAACAAATAATGACAGTTAATTAAGAACCACTCTGCCACATAAATACCCACATTTCTTTAACTCCATTTCTAGATGATTTGCTCTGATCCTTTCACATCAATACAACCTCAGTATTGAGAATAGTATTTTAATATTCTAAAACACAATGTTCTTTTGACAAAGAAAGCAGTCTTGAAGAAGCTGAAAAACATCTGGACATAGGGCAGCAAAGCGTTTACAATAATGCCAGGCCCTAAGCAAGCATTCCATACCACCACCACCACCATCATCATCACCATCGCCACCAGCATCACCATTATTTATCTCATCACTTTAGTGGACAGACTCTATGTCAGAATAAGGTTGAAAATATCTCATCTGTGTGGGTCCAAAGGAGAGGTCACAGCTCTAAAACAAAAGGAATGCATCAGGCAGTGCTCAGGTAGAAAAGAAGAGCCACTATACTATTTGGGGAATAGAGATTTATTACAGACATTAGACCTTATAAGAATGTGAGTGGAGCTGGTGAAGTGAAGGGCTGGGATGAAGGTAGGGGGTCTGAGAAAGAGTTGACAACCACTTATCTGCCAAAAACACAGGGAAACACTGTGTGGGTAAGTCAAAAGCCAAGTATGTCCCTGTAATGAAGTAGGCACAGATGGGATGTCATGGAGATGTCTGCGAGAATCTATTACCTCTGGGTAGCCATTTCTTCTCTGGATTTGCAGCCAAACATCTGTTTGTGCATCTGGAACAACCCACAATCTCATTGTCACAAAGCAGGGATGAGTGAGGGAAAGCTGGGATCCGCTAGGCATCTCAGCAAATGAACATCACTGTCACTGACCCCAGTTTCCTTCTGAGAATCGTGGCTACTGCTTAATGTCCACTTTCCACATGACGTCTAGAACCATTCAGAGATGATTCAGGAAAACACAAGTCCCAGGTTAAGCAAAGTGCCATAGCACAGCCCAGCATAGGAATTAAGTAAATGCAAACTTTGTTTTTAACTGGAAGTTCATCATTATGCACCAAATTTGTTCTCCTTGATATCGATATCATATTTAGTAATTTTAATTTATTTTATGATTTTTAAATATTTAAATAGTCTGTTAGTGGTGTCACAGAGAATTATCCTCAATTTGGAAATGAGGTAGCAGGATGATTATGCAGCCTTTTAACATTACACTGAAGCCTTCTCTTAACACACTAACCCCAGGATCATTTGACTCCCTCAGGAAATGTAGCTTTGTTTGACTTTTGTAATCACTTTATAGGACACTGACATTTTACAATTTTTCAATTAAGAACAAAAAGCAAGAAGGTAGGAGGGGCCTGAAGGAAGGGGTAAATCACACCTAATGGATATAAGACCCACTGCCTGGGGATGGGCACACATACAACTTTGACACAAATGTGCAAAAGCCGTTTATGTAACCAAAATATTTGCGCCACTGTAATATCCTGAAACCAAAAAAAAAAACTACCTAGAGACTGTCAGAAAAATAATAAGAAAAGAATGTATGTTGTAGAGAAGTGATGAGGTACAATGATTTGTTTTCTTTTTATCGTAGTTCATAACCCCAAATGGTAGAGCTACATTGCGCTACAGAACATAACCCATTTTTCAGCTAATCTAACAATCTATGTCAACATGACTACTTATTGACCGTATCACATCCACATTTTTGATTTTTCACTCTATTGATTTCCTCATTAATGAGTTAAGTAAAACTGGGACATGTGCTCGCTATCTATATGTATGACAATTATGTTTTTAATGTTTTTAAAATTATACTTTGACAAGCATTACAAAGCTATTGTTATCTGTTATAAAACAAGAAGAATCACCAAAGGCTGATAACATAATTGGTAGGTGGACTGACTGTTGGGAACCTGGGCGTGTCAGCACTGAGGATCCCACTGGAGCAAGGTCCTGGAGAGAGGAGGTGATTGCAAAGACTTTAGAGGGAGTCAGGGAAATAAATCGGAGTGTGGGAGGAAGTCAAGCCTTGTAGAAAGAAGAGGCAACAGAAGGGTCACCTAATTCACAGTGAGCCCTGTTCACAAAAAGTGCTATAAATTAAAAAATTAAGACCCATGGGATATAATCAGGAAACTGCTTTATTTATTTTCTACATTTCTTGTTACTCTAATATTGCCCATTCCCTGACCCTAAGTGAAGTCAAATGTAGGCCCCATGAATCTTAGGTAACAAAATATCTGTTGGTCACTTCTCTGTCAGTTCAGTAATAAATATCTCCAGGCCAGCCTGGAATGTCTTTGGGCTGGACACTTGAAGTTGGACCAAAGGGCCACATACTACTTTGCCTCTGTTGTCCTATTTCCCTCCCTAGAATTACACTCCTCTTCCTCTGCACACTACAGATCTTCACAGGATCCTTCAAAACTGAAGGAGAGGAAAGAAGGGTTTACCACTTCCCTATTGCTGATGTACCAAATTACTAAAAACTTAATGACTTAAAACAACTCAGATTTGTTTTGTTGTAGTTCTGGAGGTCACAAGTCTAAAATCAATAGTGATTTACTTTGGAGGAATCAGGGGAAAAATCCATTTTCTTGTAATTTCCAGCTTCTAGAGGTCTCTGCATTTATTAATCCTGTAGCCCCCTCCACTGTCTTCAAAGGGCATCACTCCAACCTCTGCTTTTGTATCCCATCTCCTTCTTTTGCCTTTGACCCTCTTGCCTTAAAATGGATGCGATTATATTGGGCCCACTTGGATAATCCAGGACAATCTTTCTATCTGGAAGTTTTTAACTTAATCACACTAGCAAAGTCCCTTTTGCCTTATAAGATATCATTTCACAAGTTTTGGAGATTAGAATGTGAACATCTGTGCATGGAAAGGCATTATTCAGCCCATTACAGAGGGAAAAAAAAATCATAATTTATACTTTGTAGTTATCTGACATTGGAGTTCCCTGGGTTTGGTAGGTATGCAAAGATGATGCTTTCTCTTTTAAGAAGTTTACATGCGCTCTTTGAAGATCACTAAACCTTAGCCCCAGTCCTGGGGATCTGTTACTCATAGGCCCCTATCAGGAACAAACTGTCTCCTTGAATTAATTTTCTGGTTATGATTTTAATTCATCAACATCTGGTCTAGTTGCTAGGGAAAAATTTTTTTTTAACTTGTTTTCCTGCTGAAATCTTCACATTCCTCCGGGAAACCCCATTGGGCAGGCTGTAAGGCAACTCAGAACTGATTTACTTATCTATATGGCTATGTCCGGTCATTGAGAAATATCCTTTGCTCTCAAAGTATAATGTTTGAAATTCGTGTCCTAGGGTTTTAATATAATGAAGCACAGCATATTAGGAAAATATAGCTTTGGGGGTCAGAAAACTCTATTCCATAACAGAATAATACACTCTCTTGGACAAGTTATTCACCTTTATGAGGCTATGTTTCCTCCCTCTTTAAAATGATAAAATAATGTTCAGTATGAAAGTATGCAGCAAATTTTAGGCTCATAATTGCCATGAAAAAAAAAAATCCATTTGTATGGACAATGTTTTATTTACATCAGGCTTAATTTAAGGGCTGTTTTCTTTCCTTTCTGAACATTTCTCTAAGTGAAAGCAAGAATCAATCACCACGTAAATTATGCATTTATTTCACTTGTGTCCTTCAATCTATACATTCTTTTTGTTGCCAGAATTTTTAGTGATAACATCAAATATTTTGGAGGGAATATAAAAAAATAACCTCAAATAGTGACCCCCAAGCTTTAATAACAAAAATTCAAATATCAGATAATGAGACACTACTTGAATGGAAGTAACAGGATCAGTTGTAGAAATTAATTGTTCTAAATTAATGATTACATCCAATTCTCAGAAGACAACCTAGGTATCAAAGAAACACATATTCTCAGCAGGGAGTAAAGTGGACTTCTGTGGAATGGCACGGATACAAGACAATCTAAGTAAGGTTACAACGTATTTCAAAGAGAGCATAACTATTAAAAATTAAGTGAGAAATTTGGTCTATATAATATTATATAATGAAGTAAAGCCTCATAAAATAAATTGAAGGTACGAGCAGCTATGAAATCTTTCTAGATCTTAGTAATTGAAAGTTTAAACTTTTGCCTTTTATCTTGTTTTGAACACTCTTAGAAAATTAGGATTTTTTTTTATTATTCGATGCCGTGTTTTGCGGTTTTTATATTGTACAGGAAAATATAAGCAGTGCATTTCAACGGCAAATTATCAAACTTTATTATCCTTCTCCTCAAAATAGAGCCACAGGCCATTACTAAATTCACATTTAATCGTTGTTCCATCATCATGGAATTAGTCATTTGGTCTATGGCTAAAGCACCCACCCACACTGCATATTCCATAGTACAAACTTTATTCAGAATGTTCTGTCCTCATTTAGTGTCCTTATTTATCATATTTTGACACATATAAGGTGCACTCTTTTGCCCAAATTTTTGAAGGAACAGTAAGGATGAGCATTATACATGGATAGTACCATTTTTTTTTTTTTACCAGTACTTAAAATTTCTTATACCTTGTACCAGTTCCTGTGTTTTATAATTATCTGCTATTTAAATTTCTTGTACTATAATATGTTACAAATAAATGCTAAAATGCTTTTATAATATAATAAGTACCTAAATACAAACAAATAAAAATTTGAATTAAAAATTAAAATGAAACATTTTTTTTCCTGAAAGTTTGGGCCAAAATGTGGGTGACATTATCCATGGGAGCACATTATCCACAGCAAAATATGTTATTTTTTAAGTATATTCTATTAATTAAGAATAGAAAACATTTAGAATGTAAGATGCACTATGCTCAAGGCAACTGTGTACCTTGAAATGTCATGGTAGTTATGTCATATGTATAGAAAAAATTGATGTAATATGAATTCCCTTAGTTTTTGCAGTATATCTTTTGTGACAAATTTTACCCATTCTTAATTTATTCCTTACCTCAAAAGGTTTGCCTTTGATCACTTGATTCCTGATCCCTAACCCTCACAAATATTCTCCTTTAGCCTTTCTGTTCTAGGACACTCTTAAGACTATGTTCAGTTATCTGTCCCCAGCTTTAATAAGGTCTGATTAACTTAGTTTATTTGATCAATAGTTTGTTTTGGTGATTTCTTGGAACACTGAGAGTAGATCTAAAGAAGTCATAATGTCATTAACCATTGTTAGCTATTTGTAAATATTTTGCAAACCTATGAGGTCTGGCATTTAAGTTCACAAACTCATACTAGAAAAAGTGCTACGTTCCTCATTGCTGAATTTCACTACAGTCACCTGTGAGATACTCCTCTCTGGAAGCTGTGCATCAACACTGGCACCCTCCTACCCTTGCATTCTTCACACTTCAAAGCAATTTTGGAAGTCTGTCTTTGGAATGACCATCAGAGCTGTATTTCTATGGCACACAAAACCATGCAATAGCTGTAGTGAGCAACACCAAACAAGGTACCAGCATGCCTCAATGTGAACACAGCTGTGAGGCACTGATATAGTAAGGTTGTGAAACCTCGTGGAGTTGTTTGTACAGTTCTACTTACATAAGAGCATGGTGGCAAGTTCGTGAACTTGTCAGATCTTGTGTGATGACAGTTTTGATGTCATTCTAGAAAAAGAATTCCAAAATTGCTTTGAAGGGTGGACTAGGTGCTGGTGTTGGTGCATAGCTTCCCAGGGGGAGGACTTCAGAAGTCATGGTAGTGATATTCAGCAATGAGTTCTAGGATGAGTTCATGAACTTAATTGTCACAAACTTTTCCAAAGGAGTAACCTGGCAAAGTAACACTATTACCTTTTTATGATAGATAACATCTACTGAACCCCATACATGTACATTATGATTTTAAATTGTTAAAAAAAAAAAAAAGAAAGAAACATCAGAAGTTTGTAGTACTAATACCTGCATTTTATCTAAAGGAAATTGAGGCAAAAATAAGTTAATTAACTTTCCCAAAATTATCCAGATGGTAAACATCAGAACTACTTAACAATTTCTTTCCAGACACAAAGACTCCCGATTACTAAATATGGCTTTGAAGGAATAAATGGGACTAAGTTACTACAGCTAGACTCAAATTTCCTCATGCCCATCAGTCCTCACAGCCTTAGACAGGGCTTGGTTTAGGGCTGTGGGGACAGAATGTGTTTGTAGACCAGCCTCATTCCTACTCATCATTCCCATTCCTTTCCTGTGCTGCTGGCTGAAATTCTTACTGGTAGGCTTGTCTCCTGGCATACTCATAATTCAAACAAAATTATCTCCTTAGAACACTTAAAGTTTTATTATTTCTTTTCATATTTTTATAGGATAGATGTCAGGGGCAAGCAATTCAAAATGCTTATTTCTTTGAAGTATTCAGGTAACTAATAGGACGACCAGATTTTTCACTAAAGTTGTCAATATCTAGTGTCCATATGGTAGTAGAGTCATCAACTCACCCATTGATTAGTGCCTAAGGATATAGGATTTGTCATTCTGACTCACGCTCACAGTCTATTTAGTTCATATTTCATTGTCAACTAAGTCTTCAAGGAACAAATAACATGGTTGATATATAGTCTCTTTTAAATTTTTTGGTTGCTATCTATTTTCTATTTATAGACTCACTGCTTGTGTAAATATTTTGTTGTGATTTTTTCCAAAGATTTATTATTATTATTCATATCCATGGTGGCAGTGGGAGGGAGAGAGAAAGAAAGAGGGAAAGGGAGGAAGAAAGAAAGATGAAATTGTCACATTTCAGCCCTTGGAATTAATACTACTTATTTTCTGCATAGGCTGTCTGCTGTTTGTGCTTCTATCTCCATTATTCATCCTACTTTGACCTGGTCTCTGTCTCAGGAAGCCCCTCGTCTGGACTATAACAATAGGCTTCCTGAGCCTTCTGGCTTGCTACTGAGTTCCATCACTTGGCACAGGAGATTGGAAAGAGAGAGAGTCAGGTCAGGGTGTTTATTCCTCTAGTTACCTCCCTGCTAGGTGACTGAGCACAACCCTTCCCCAGTGGCCACTACCCTTTGCAATGCAGTGGTCCTTTCTGCTATTCTCTTCTCCTACAGCGTTTGGTAACTCCACTCTCTCCACTCATGCCTTCCCACAAGGGGATAGTAATAGCTTGCTTGTTACAAACTCCAGATTAGTACAATGTCCTTTGTGGCTCCTTTTGTTACCAACCACTGTGAAAATGAAACCCCCTCAAATTATTCTGTTTTAAGTTTACTGATTACAGTTGACACCTTGCATCTGTGAGGTTTGCATCCATGGATTTAGCCAAGCCTAGAAAAAAAATATTTGAAAAAATAAAAGGATGGTTGCATCTGAACTTTTCCTGTCATTATTTCCTAAATGACACAGTATAATAACTATTTTCATATCATTTATATTGTGTAAGATATTGTAAGTAATCTGGAAATGGTATGAAGTGTATGAAAGGGTGTATATAGGTTATATGCAAATAATGTATCATTTTATGTAAGGGACTTGAACATTTGTAGAAATGGGTATTTGTGGAGCTTCCTGGAGCCAATGCCTAAGAATGCTGAGGGGTGACTGTATTTCCTGTTGAATTTTGATTAACATTTTTCTCATCATCTTTTTAAAGGCTCATAGTCTACTGGAAAAAGACTATAATTGTTTCTGCAATTAATATTTCTAAATCTATATGGTAAGGCAAATATGATACATTTCTAATTTGGTGCTCTTCCTAATATATTTTTTGAGTCTCCTGAAGCCAAATATATACCCTGTTATAAAGCCACCTGTGCTATTCAGCCAAGAAGTGTGTCTCCATATCTTCTGTTCTATGTCCAATTCCCTAAGGATTATGTTCTCTATTTTGCAAAAGTTAGTTTATGTCATCATAAATGTGGTTACTGTAATAATGAAAGACAGTGGTTTAGTCCCCCCCCCTTTTTTTTTTTTTACAGCAGATTCATTTTATTGAAGAGCCAGCTGGCGACTGCCTCAGTGTCCCAACATGGGGTTTCTGAGAGCAGCCTCGAGTGCTTAAGGACACAGGTTTTTAAGGCTTGGTCTGTATCCTGGTCGGCACACAGGCTGTCCAGGTGCACTCAGGTGGGGGTAGTGAGTAAGCATTGTACAGAAGCAGAATTTTGCGGTTAGTTAGCCATATGTCATACATCTTTGTTTTAATATTTTCCCGTACATTTTAGTTTCAGTATTTTTCCTCCATACATCTTTGTCTCAGTATTCTCTCTTCCTGGCACTGTTTAAAGGTCAGTCTGGGGATAGTAAGTTCATTTCCTAGGTGCAGGAGTTAGTCAAGCAAGATGTTAGTGAGTACTTTCCCATCTATCTTGGGAGTGAACCAGACTTATTTCATTTTGTTGAAAGTTTGCAGTCTAGGAATTTGTTAGGAGTTAACTGGTATTTTTCTACTTTAGCCTAGACCTAACACAAGGAGGAGACATCAGTGGGCCTGAAAAGGCTGCAGGTAGAATGAGCAGCTCCAAGAAGAAGAAAAAGTTCCATAAATCACCCTAGTGAGATTAGGGGTATTCCATACTCCACAGTGACATTTTCTACCCATGTCCCATTCCTCAATAAAACAAATACACAGACGGAAAAACAAAGTTAAATTAATGGAAACTACTAAATGAAGAGAAATACAAGTTCTGATAATTAAGTTTACAAACTTGCCACCATGTGCTTATGTTGGCAGCACTGTACAAACAACTTGGTAAGATTTTCTAACCTTGGCATACCAGTATCTCATAGCTGTGTCCGTGTCATGTGGTGATATCTTGCTGATTGGCATTTATTATTGTTGTTGCATATTTTTGTGTGCTCCAATGAGATAGTATTAGGAAGTGGGGCCTCATGATTATATCATGAGGGTGGAGCCCTCATACATGAAACTAGGGTTCTTTATAAAAGGGACCCCAGAGAGCACTCTCACCACGCCCTTTCCTCCATGTGAGTATACAGTGAGAATTCAGCTGTCTGTAACCCTAAATAGGGCCCTCACTAGAATTTCATCAGAACCTGATCTCAGACTTCTAGCTGGGACTGTGGGAAATAAATTTGTGTTGTTTATAATCCACCCAGTCTATAGTTCTTTGTTATATTAGCCCAAACTAACTAAGACAGAAAATGATATTGAGAAGTAGGGGTGTTACTATAATAAACACCCAAAAATGTGGAAGTGGCTTTGAACTGGGTAATAACTAGGAGCTAGAAGAATTCTTTGTCTTTAGGGTTTAGTACTTTTTATTTCATGAGTTAGAGAGTATTTTTTAGAGGTTTTCAGATGACAATATTTTTACCAAAGAGCTTTCCTAGTTTTTTGAGTTGTGTAATTATTTAACCCTATTAAATTTCATAAATAAACTCAATATGTAAAATGCAAAAGCAGAATATTCCATGTGACATTGGGTAGGAAGCACACTTAGCCCTTCCAACTTAAACCCTAAGGATTACAGTCCAATGAAAAATTAAAAGAACCCTGGGGGTCTGAAGATTATAGTATGTAAATCACTCACCCCCAAAATTACTGCCCTGGTAAGAATTCTAGATTCCAAAGTACAGGGGAATATTTTATAATAAAAAACTGCTCCTGCAGCTCAAAGGAGTAGGGCGCTGGCCCCATATGCCGGAGGTGGTGGGTTCAAACCCAGTCCCAGCCAAAAACTGCAAAAAAACCCAAAAAACTTCTCTATAGACTTTAAAGTACATCAAAAAATCATTCCTGGTGATGCCAGCAAGATGAAAGAAAAGGAAGGTATAGTCTCTCATCCTCTCGAGCAACCAGAAACTGATCTAAATAACTTACAGAAAGTCTAAAAATCATTGAAAGGTCTATAGCATCTAACACAAGCTTCCCTGCAAGAAAAATCTATATTCAAACTGGTAGGAAATTTTGTGGTATATTTAGTCTCTATTGCCCCACATCTTCCCCAGCTAATCTTGATTTTGTGTAGGAGAGGCAGCTGTCTGATTGTTAGTCATCTTTTACATACCAGAGATAGCAAAAAGGACCAAATTTACAATGTTCTGAGTAGTCTTCTTGCTACCTGAGGGATTGATTTTTATGTCACCTAACTTACAGTTCAGCCCACCAGAAGCAGGTGGGAACTCAGGCTAGAAAAAGCTACAGAAAGCAAAGGGCGTGACTCATAAAGATTTCAAGAGGACTGTAGATTTGCAGATGCCTGGACAAGATATTACTGATTAAAGAATAGAAAAGAAGATGCATGACTCTTAGAAGAAGTAGGGATGAGGCTCTTAGAAAAATTAAGGCATTTAAATGTAGAAGAATGGGAGAAGATATTGGCATGTTGTGAATCTGACAAATGCCTAATAACCAGAATCTGCAAAGAACTGAAACTAATCAACAAGAAAAGAGCAAATAACGCCTTTTATCACTGAACAAGAGACATGAACATAATTTTCTCACAAGAAGACAGATGAATCACTAACAAACACATGAAAAAAATGCTGATCATCCCTAAACCTAAGGGAAATGCTAATTACAACTATCTTGTGATATCACTTAACCCCAGCAAGAATAGCTCACATCACAAAGTCCCAAAGCCGCAAATGCTGGCGTGGGTGAGGAGAGAAGGGAACACTTATTCACTATAGGTAGGATTGCAAACTCACACAGCCCTTTTTGTATGGAGAATCTTTAAAGAGCTAAAAACAGGCCTTCCATTTGATTCAGCAATCCCGTTCCTAAGTATCTACCCAGAAGAAAAAAAGTCCTTTTACTATTAGGACACTTGAACTACTCTGTTTATTGCAGCTCAATTTACAATCGCCAGAATGTGATAACAGCCTAAATGCCCACCAACCCAGGAATGGATTAACAAGCTGTGGTATATGTACACTATGGAATACTATTCAGCCATTAAAAAAGATGGAGACTTTACAGCCTTTTTATTAACCTGGATGGAAGTGGAAGACATTATTCTTAGTAAAGCATCACAAGAATGGAGAAGCAAGAATCCTATGTACTCAGTTCTGATATGAGGACAATTAATGACCTAGTACACGGTGGGGGTGGGGGAAGGGGAGGGCAGAGAGAGGGAAGGGGCCGTGGGGAGCCGTGGTGTATGACACACCTTTGGGAGTGGAACACAAATGTAAGAGGGATTTTGCCTAACAAATGCAATCAGTGTAACCTGGTTCTTTGTACCCTCAATGAGTCCCCAACAATAAAAAAAAAAAAAAAAAAAAAAACCCTAAAAAATTTTAAGAAATAACTAAAAAAAATTTGGTTGAGAGTTTTTTAATTTGGGATGCATATTTTGCTTGTTTTAAATTAGTTTTCAGTCTTCCTTGTGAGGATAGCTTAGCCCAGTCTTTAGCCTGATTCAGTTCCTCAAGAGAAGAAATGGTAACTCTCTTTTATCCAAATGCAACGTTACTTAGGCTCAAGAGTCACACACAGGTATGTCCAGTTCATGTATTTTTATTTTGCTTCGTAGCTGTCTGATCGCTGGCAAGTTACCTAACCTCCCGTGTCTCAGTTGCTTCTTTATAAAATTGGGATTAATATCTATCACACACAGTTTCAATGAGGATTAAATAAATTGTTGTAAAGTTCTTACAACAGTGCCTGTTTGCTGTAGATGCTTAGTGAAAGATAGCCAGCGTCATTCTTCTCAACTTTGAGAAGGGGGAATAGTGATAATGTTCTGAAAATGTGCCCAGAAAGATGATTCTGAGGTGTGGAATACTGGAAATTAGGTACAGAAATAAACAAGGAGAACCAGAGGAGGCGTGCATGAGGAATGAATGTGTGGCCCAGAAGAGTTGTCTGTCATACTTTTGGGCTTTACCTCTTGTTCATTAAAAGATAAATACTGTGGCGGCGCCTGTGGCTCAAAGGAGTAGGGCGCCAGCCCCATATGCTGGAGGTGGCGGGTTCAAGCGGCCAAAAACTGCCAAAAAAAAAAAAAAAAAGATAAATACTAGATCAAGATGGAAATAAAAAAATAAGCTAAAGAAAGGAAATAATAAAAATGACACAAAAATTGATGTTAGAGAACATGTCCAGCCCTTTATACACTAAGATAAATATGAGAATAGACTTTCGTAAAAGTCCTAGTAGGGAAACGCACAGCCAGTCTTAGAAGAAAAGAGAAAATGGTTTAGAAAGGTAAAAAGGAATAGTACAAATTGGGAAGAGAAGAAATCTTAAAAAGTATGAAAGACTGTTATGCATAGTTTTGTGGTAATGTATTTAGAAATCTTGATGAAATCTAAAATTTGTAGGCAAATGTAAAAATCAACAAGGGAAACAGAAAACTGATTAAGTTACCCCTCTGTTTGAAATTCCCTTCAATAGGTCCCCATTGTTCTCATGATAAAGGTGTAAACTTGAACCTGTGTTCAGATCCTCTATAATCTGACCCTCCTGCCCTGCAGACCCCCCCCCCCCCCTCCTCTGCAGGTCTCTACTCCCGCCAGCCCTGTCTGCAGGTTCATCTAACACTGTTCTCTTTCTGGTCTAACACCAGGACCTTTGCATCTCCTATTTGTTTTGCCTGGAATTAACTAAACATTTAATTCACTTAATTAATTAATTAATCCTTACTTTTCAACCTAAGTTTCATGTCAGTGGGGAACTGACCCTTAATTTTCACAGACTAGGTTTGGGAGACAACATGTTATGAGAGTCATATGCTCTCGTGGTTACTTATACCTTTTCTTCATACTGAGCACTGTAAACTATTATTTCTGTCATTTTTGTCTCTTTCTCTCCAAATAGACTGTAGTTTCTTTGATTGTAGTGTTCATGGTTGTTTTCCTCACCCATGGATGCTGATCTAGCATGTAAGTACTCAGTACATGCATTATGAATGAGTAAGTATTTGCACAGTCAAATAACTTTTTAAGGTTTTTATTTAATTATGAGAATTACAAACCTATTCTCTCTTTCTTAAAAACAACAAAAAAATGTCTAAATGGCTTTATGGACATGTTCTTCTAAGCTTTCTAAGAAATAATTTTCTTATTGAACTATTTTATAACATACCCTTATGCATATTGAAAGCTGTTCAGTTCATTTGTCCCAATCTCAAATTTGACAAAGTATTAAAAAGTAGAATTGTTAGGGCTGGGTGCAGTGGCTCATGCTGTAATCCTAGCACTCTGGGAGGCCAAGATTGCTTGAGCTCAGGAGTTTGAGACCAGCCTGAGCCAGAGTGAGACCCTGTCTCTAAAATAGCTAGGCATTGTGACAGGCTACTTGGGAGACTGAGGCAAGAGAATTACTTGAGCCCCAGAGTTTGAGGTTGCTGTGAGCCGTGGCACTCTACTGAGGGCAACAAAGTGAGACTCAGTCTCTAAAAAAAAAAAAAAAAAGTAATATTGTCAACCTAGTTCAGTCATGAATATGAATGGAAAAAGCCAATATAAAATTCTGGCAAATCAGAGTAAACAGGATATTAAAGGAATGATATTTTATAATCAGAATTTATCCATTGAATTAAAAAATGGACAGGTATTAGGTTAAAAATGAAAAACCACATAGTCAACAGACGTCAGAAAAGAGTTTGATAAAACTCAATGTTCATTCTTTGGTAAGTATTTAATAGTTAGGATGAAGAGTTCTTTAGTTAAAAAATGAAAGAAAATTTCTGTCCAAGTCAATATCCAATATCATGAGGTATGATGAAATCGTAGAGATATTTCTGTGAAAATAGGATAAAACAAAGAGGGTCACTAATACACCACCATTTGTTATCATTTTTTGCCAAGTTCTGGACAGAGTAGATCTTAGTAAGCGGGACTTTTAGATAAAAGGAGACACAGTTCCCTTTCTTTACAGGCAGAATGGTTATACCTAGAAACTAAAAAGAAAACGAGAAACTGTTAGAATTAATAAGAATAGATTTGAATTAAAATGAAAGTTAAGAGGTTGGATAAAACATAAAGTTAGTGGCATTTTATAGGATAATAAGCAGTATAATAATAGTGAAAGATAATAATGATGATAATAATAGTGAAAAATGCTCCCTTTACCATACCATCAAAAAACATCTTAATGAAAAAAATGGTAAATAAATGAGAAAAATTATGCAATTCTACTAAAGATGTAAAAGGAAATTTAAATTAAAAGTCATACCATAACGGCACTCTACCGAGAGTGACATAATAAGACTCTGTCTCAAAAAAAAAAAAAAAAAAAGTCATACCATAATCCTTAACAGGATGACATAATAAAGATGTGAATGCTGGGTGGCACCTGTGACTCAAAGGAATAGGGCTCCAGCCCCATATACCTGAGGTGGCGGGTTCAAACCCAGCCCCAGCCAAAAAAAACGGAAAAAAAACTGAAGAAAAAAAAAAAAAAGTGAATGCTTTCAAAATTGCTTACTAGGCCAGCGCAGAGGCTCCTGCCTGTGATCGTAACACTCTGGAAGGCCGAGGTGGGTGGATTCTTGAGCTCACAAGTTTGAGACCAGCCTGAGCAAGAGTGAGAGTGAGACCCCATCTTTATTAAAAATGAGAAACTGAGGCAGGAGGTTCAGTTGATCCCAAAAGTTTGAGGTTGCCATGGCACTCTACTAAGGGCAACAAAGTAAGATTCTGTCTAAAAAGAAAAAATTGTTTGATAGATTCATAGTGCCAGACACCTCAAATATTTCTTTTGAAATTTGATCAGAAAATTTAGATTAATTTGGAAAAATAATGTATGATTAAAAACTAAGACAAATCTCAATGAATAATTATTAGGAGGAAATAGCATTACCCAATAGAGTTGTTCCTTGGTATCAGTGAGGAATTGGTTCCAGGACCTCCAAGGGACACCAAAATTTGTGGATGCTCCAGTGCCCTATATAAAGTGGTATATTTGTGTATAAAGCTGCACACATCTTCCTGTATACTTTCAATCATCTGTAGGTTACTTATAATAGCTAATGCAAATGTTATGTAAGTATTTGGTATACTGTGCTTGGTAAGGAATAATGATAAGGAAAAAAGTGTGTACACGTTTAGTATAGACACAGTTATTTTTCCAAATGTTTTCAATCTATTGTTGGCTGTCTCTGCAGCTGCAGAACCCACAGATATTGAGTGCCAACTGCACCATGTTTTGTAAAATAACAATTTAAACAGTATTAGTAATACCAAGGAATAGACAAACACCTTGGAATAAGCCCAGAAACAGATTTCACTGTATGTAAGAAATCAATACATGTTTTTAAAAAGAAACTTGAAGATCAGGCAATTAGTTTTGTAAAACAAAATATACATAAATGGCCAATAAGTACATGAAAAAATGATCCATATTATTAGTTATTAGGTAAGTGCAAATTAAAAATGCAGCCAGATGCTACTTCCATGCACAAGTTAGAATGGCTAAAATTTAAGAGCTTGATAATACCAACTGTTAACCAGGATGTGAAACCCTCATAGACTGCTGATATTCATATAAAATACTACAGGTGCTTTGGAAAACTGTTCAGGGATTTAGAAAAAGCATTAAGCATATTCCTAATGATGCAATCTAGCCATTCAGTTCCTAGGTATTTGGTCCCCTCCAAATGAAAACATATATTTATCCAATGACTTGTCATTGAATGTGCATATCAGATTTATCCACAATACTTCCAAACTGGAAACAACCAAAATGTCCACTAACATGTGAGTGGGCTAAAAAATATCTATGTATGTCTCTACCAAGAATAAACTGTGACTAAACAATAACAAGGGGATGATCCTCTGATACATACAGCAAGGAAATGCATTTCAGATCTTTATATTGAATAAAAGATGTCAGGAACTAAAGACTTCATACTGTTAGCTTGCATGTATATAGAGTAATGGAAACTTCAAACTAATCTACACTGACAGCAGCAGATCAGCTTCTCAGTGACCTTAAAGGAAGGGGTATGAGAAGTCTGGGGGTGAAGGAAAAGTTCTGTCTTTTGATTGTGGCATTAGTTTCATAGATATATATCTATGTCAACAAACTCTTTGAATTATCTCCCTGGAATGGATGCAGTTTATTGTATGCACATCAGAGTGTACCCCTCGTCTACCACCTCCAATTTGCCCGCACTGCTTGAAGCCTTTGCTTTAGAATGCATTTAGAATTCAGTGACTTCTCCTTATTCCCGTACTAGGCTAAGCCACTCGACTTTTGTTTGGATAATTGTTCTAGAGTTTAAACTGGTTCTGTGATGTTACATCTGTCTTTAGTTTGTCAGTAGCTAGAGTCATTGTGTTAAAACAGATGAGATCACATCCATCTTCTGCTCAACACCATGTATAATGTCCATCTGAAGACTAGAACCAGAGGCCTCACAGGCACTTATGAGCTCTGCCTTCCTGACTCCCCGTTGACCTCATTTCCCAGGGCTTTCCACCTCTCAGACTGAGGCTGTGTTACTTCCTTGCCTTTCCTTGAACATGCCAGGCAGGTCCCTACTTCGGGGTCATTGACCTTGCTGTTGCCTCCCCTTTTAATATTTTTCCTCCAGATATCTACATGGCTTGTTCCTTTACCTCCTTTGCACCTTTACTTACATGCTACCCTTTAAAGGGGGGCCTTCCTTGACTCCTTTATTTAATATCACTGCCAGCCCCACCCTTTTTCATAGTCCCTTTCCTGGCTTGTTTTTCTCCATAGCACTTGCCAACAACTAACAAATGTTTTATTTACTGCTTTTTTGTTTGTTTATTGTCTTTTTCTCTCTCTTCTAGTGTGTAAGGTCAGTGAGAGCAGGGAATTTTGTATCTCCTCCCAATCCATCTGTTTTCACAGGGCCTGGCACATAGTGGGTGTTCAACATGTGTTTGTGGAATGAATGAATGCTTTCATTTGTTCTACATATAAATCAGGCTCAAAATCAAAAACACTGAATACAAATGATAAGCTTCTGAAACATATTGTTGTAAAGTGTCTGTTCTTTGCATTGTCCAATGGATATTCTTCTTCTAAAATATGGAATTTTAAGGACTTGGTAAATTGTGGAATTATGTGGCATGTAGTAGAGTACTTTATTTCCTTGTTGTAAAATGAGATAGGTAGATAAATGAACCCTGAAGTTCCTTTTTGTTCTCAAATCTGTGACCTGTTTAACTTGAAATACTGAGGTTTGGAGATGTGAGAAACTTTCCTTTTGTTACTCAGCATAAGTGAAGATACTGATTCCTTTATTTTCTCCCATCCTTGTTCCTCTTTTAAAATTGCTGTGCATCTGGAACTCAGAGTTTGCAAGTAAAAGGTTAATACTAGGAAGAGAGTGGCGGTGGAGGAACCCAAGTTTATCCAGCAGCTGGGTTGAAAAGGAAAAAACAGCTTGAAGTGACTAAGTTTGGCCTGGATGTAACCTGAGTAGGAATCTGGGTATTTCCTTTGTATACTAATGAGGGAATTTAATGGTGGTTATGCCCCAGAAATTGGTTTCAAGTTATAAATATGTCAGGAGAGAATTTTAATAGATAGGCACAGTATTTTATAGTGATTTCTTTATATAGAGATGGATTTAGGATTTTCATTGGCATTAAAAAAAGATGCAGATGACCTCGGTCTTGTCCCTTTGGGTCCTGTGTTACTTAGACTGTGCTGTTACTGCAAAGTGAGGAGGAAAAAGTAAGTTGTTTTTATCATCTAATGTGCAGTCTTTTTTTTTTTTTTATTGTTTTAGGTTAATTTGAGGGTACAAAGAATTAGGTCACAATGTTTGCATTTTTTAGGTACAGTCCCTCTTGTAATTGTGTCCTTGCTCCTAAGAGGTGTGCCACAACCCCTAACCCTGTGCCCTTTAGTGGGAGCGCACCCGTTCCCCCCCCCCTTACCCTCTACCCACTCCTTTGTTCTCCTGCCTCCCACCTTGAATTGATTTGAGTTTTTCTCTTATGAGGGTCTGTATTAGAATGTGTACTGACTTCGTATTAGTACTAACTACATTGGATTCCTGCTTCTCCATTCTTGTGATACTTCACTAAGAAAAATGTGTTCCATCTCCATCCAGGGTCACACAGAAAATTGAAGTCGCCATCTTTTTTAATGGCTGAATAGTAGTCCATGGTGTACAGACATCACAGCTTGTTAATCCATGCCTGGGCTGGTGGGCATCCAGGTTGTTTCCACTAAAATGTAGCGTTTTTTATCCTTTTGAATTTGAGATGTTGTAAGTTTCACCTATTCTTCTTTTTAAGGCTATTACTAATTTTACCTGTTTTTGTTTGTATGGTTTGGGTATTTTTTGGGGGTGGGGTGGGTAGAGATCCCCACTGTGTTGCTTCAGGCTGGTCTCAAACTCCAGGCCTCACGTGATCTTCGCTTTGGCCTCCCACAGTGCTGGGGTTACAGACGGGAGCCACTGCACATATAGGTAAGTGTATGTTGACCCTTACATCAGTTCATGTTTCGCTGATTTGGGGAAGCATAAAATACTGATATAATTGATGAGTTTTGATTAATGCATCATTTTTTGCCTCATAGGATTGTTTTTTTGGCATTGCTTTTGTATCAGGGGATCAAAAGAAGAAATATGTTTAATATTTTCAGTACACCAACATAGTTCAGTTAAAATAGCTAGATATTGGTGATAGTCAATCTGTTGGAAATTTTAAAGTAAGAATGACAGTACCAGTCATTCACAATTGGTAGAGCACAACTATAGGTTATTTTTCTAGTAGTGGAGATATTTTGAGCTGATTCATACAAAGGGTATTCAAGTTCCCTTCCTTGCATTTCTTGGGTTGTATTTGCTGAAAGTTGGCCAGTCATGAGTCAGGCGAAGAGAAAGAGCCTGACCAGCTCCTACATTGCTCTGAGCCATGTTTCTTTCTTTCAGTGGAACTAAACCAACATGAATGTTGAAAGAGATTAAATTTTGGCAGCTTTTCATTTGCTTGTATTTGTAAACAGATTTTTCTTTCAGGAAAGGAATTTGGAGGAGGGCATTTTCTTTTTTAGAAATCTGTAATTTCCCACTTGATCCATAGTCTATTTGATTCTGAGACTGTTTGACATTAATGGATTGACAGACATTTCTTTTCCTTATTCAGTAAGGAGGACTGAGTTAAGTATAGAGGGCAGATCGGATCCTGCCCATGTACTTTTCTTTTTGTCCTTAGCAAGGAATATATGGTAATTTTTATGGATTTTCTTTGCTAATTTAAAAAGCAATATTTATTGAGTACCTACTAAGTGCCTCTCCCTATTCTTTGTGGTTAGTTGTTATTCTTAAGAAGATCACATTGTTGGTGGCACCCATCGCTCAGTAAGTAGGTCGCTAGCCACATACACTGAGACAGGCGGGTTTGAGCCCAGCCTGGGCCTGCTGAACAAAAATGACAACTGCAACCAAAAAATAGCCAGGCATTGCGGTGGGCTCCTGTAGACGCAGCTACCTGGGGGGCTGAGGCAAGAGAATCACATAAGCCCAAGAGTTGGAGGTTGCTGTGAGCTGTGATGCTACAGCACTCTACCAAGGGCAACTTAGTAAGACTCTGTCTCAAAAAAAAGATCACATTGTAGAGGGGATTGATAGATAATAAACTGTACATAAATAAGATAATGTTAATTATCAAGAAGATAATATTGATAAATAGGGAGGAAATAAAATATTGTAGAACCTCCGCACATTTACCACCTCCTTAAGTTGACCACATTTTCATTGTCCCACATGTGTGGATCTGTAGCCCTAGTTTCTTATGTTACCACTTGCATATGTTGGCCAGTTTGTTACAGTCCCTTAGATGGTCCCTTTGCAGAGGCTCTATTGTATATATTGGTCGATTGTGAATGGTATGCAGTGTGCAAGAGCTACTTAGTATTTAGCTGGAGTCAGAGAAGGGTTTACTAAAGTGCTGACATTTGGATTGTGTCATGGAGGATGAGGAGGATGAAGTCTTAAGAGGACCTGCTATAAGGGCCTTCTTAGAAGAAGGAACTACAGAGTGGCAGTAAACTTAGAATGTTCAGACAGAAAAGAGGCCAGTGTTGCTGAAGAACAGTAAGGTAAAGGGAAGAGTAATAAGAAGTAATGCCTGGGAGGCTGCAAGAGGCCAGAATGCTCAGAAACACGAGAGCACGGGAAAGAGCTTGGGTCTTTAAAAATGTGATGAAAAATCTTCAGACTCTAGAGAGTTTCTCCCTAAGTGAAATGTTGATGATCTGTGTGGAAGGGAGACAAGACGGGAAAGCAAAAGTGGAAGTAGGAGGACCAGGTAGGACACATTCCTTGTGGTGGTGGGGGGTATATTTTAGTGGTAAAGCCAGTAGAACTTGTCCGATCGATAGGAATGGCATGAAAGAAAAGAATCAAGGATGACCCTGATTTTTTGGTCTCAGCAATAAACTTGCAGTGTTGCTGTCTGCTGCAGTGGGCTAGTGTTGGAAGTGAAGGTGTGAGTTGAGAACATGCTCTTGTGTTTTGACTGTGTTAACCTTTGTTATACCAAGGAAAATCATATCTTTATTTATCATCTGAATCCACTGTATCTTTCATTTACTTTCAGTTTTTATATTTTAAGCTATTTTAAAAATAATTTATAGAAGTATAAAGGAATAATGAAAAACAACTTTATTAGCAATTTTAATAATTTAGACATAGCAAATCTGATTTTTTTATTCTGTATTTTCCTGGTTTTGAAGGCATTTACACATTCAAAATGGAAAAAAGTCCTTCAAATATAGCGAATTGTTCATCAGTTCCCATACACAAACCTGGAAAACACATGCGTTGTATAAATGCTGATTTTCAGATTTAGAATATTTCTCTAATAGGTTCTGGCTTATCATCACATTTTCATTGTCAAAAGGTATAATAATACTTTTGAAAACCTTGATGGCTACTAATGGTTTTGTTGAAGAAGGGATGATCACTTTCTATTTAAGGGTTTTCACTTTTAGATTTATCAACTCTATTTAGAATGATCAGTCCAATGATTTTTTAATTTTTATAGCATCTGTTTCCTTTTATACACTTTCTGTGTAGATAAACTGCCTTCAGCAGTTATGCGTGTGTGAATTTCATCAAGTAAATTTGGCTTCACAAAAAATATCAGAGAAAGATGAAAGAATACTACCACGCATCCTATTCGCTAAGCAAGATGGTCTGGGAGCAGGTTTTTATAACATACTGCATGCTGAATTTTCTGGTTGGATGACTAACTGGCTGAAAGTACCAATTTCCTTTTTGTCCTTAAAAAACATATTGTGCATTTATTGTCCATAAGTTTGAGAAAATTCATCTAGGATATCATTATCTGAAGATTCATAATCTGAGATTTCATTACTACTTGCGTCTTTACCTTCACCATCTAGTAATTGTGAAATGTCTTTGTCATTTTTTCCTACTCTTTGTCCTTATGTGGAAATGAAATATTCTGAATTCCCAACCACATTTGCTGAAACCCTGAAGAATACAGGGGTGATATCTCCAGACATCCTTTCAAAAGATGAGGCAGTTTTTTGAGTAATGCAGGAAGAAAACTGAAGGGGAGTTCAAGTTCAGTGGTACAGTATTCTTTTCGATAATTCCAGTATTCTCCTATTAATTTTAGGGTTTTGGGGTTTTTTTTGATATAAATTGGGAATAGTTGATATATAGTGATGAACAATTTTTAGGATGAGTAACTAGCATAAGATTTAAAGAAATAGGAAAAATAAGATCACTAAGGCCCCATAATATATATTACATTTATAAGGCATATTAGATTATAGAAGAGATATCAGATTTATAAGAGTTCAATGGACCCATATGGTAATTGCAAGATAAAATGAGTTTTTCTATTTTAAAAAGTAAGTTAAATTTCTGTTTGCTCCTTTGAAGAACTCTATAAAGGATAAAAGCCACAAAATGCCAATTCTTACAAACAGAAGTGCCAAGAAAGAAAATTAAAAAAACAAAAACTCCAGTCCAGTGGCCTAGATGGTCCTACCAGTGGTTGAGTTTGGAATGCTTGTTAGATACCCTGGAGGAGATGGAGAGTGGTGTTTTGTCTTTAGGACCCTGGAGTTCAGAAGCAGCGTCTGGACTGGATAGATATTTTAGTTGACAGACGTCAGCATATATGTTATTGAAGTTGTGGACTTAGATGAGATCATGCAGGAAGAGAGTATAAATTAAAGATGAAAGAGGCTAACAACAGAGCCCTGCAGCACACTAGGCTTGGGAAGTCTGATTGTGAGAGGGCACAATCAGCTTTGTTCTTTTTGCCCAGGATTGTTTTGGCTTTCAGGGTCTTTTGTGGTTCCATTTAAATTTTAGGATTTTTTTTCTATTTCTGTGAAGAATGTGATTGGTATTTTGATACTAATTGCATTGAATCTATAAATTGTGTTAGATAGTATTGTCATTTTAACAATATTAATCCTTCCAATCCATAAGTATAGGATATTTTTGCATTTTTATATCATCTTTAATTTCTTCCATCCGTCTTTTATAGTTTTCCTTGCATAGATGTTTCATTTTTTGGTTAAATTGATTCCTAGGTATTTTATATTCTTTGTAGCTATTATAAATGGGATTACTTTCTTGATATTTTTTCCCCAGACTGTTCGCTGTTGACATACACAAATGCTACTGATTCTTGAATGTTGATTTTGTACGCTGAAACTTTGCTGAATTAATTTGAGTTCTAACAGTTTTTTGATGGTGTTGTCAGGTTTTCCTAGGTATATATCATATCCGCCAACAAGGACAATTTGATTTCTTTCTTTTCCATGCAGATGCCCTTTATTTCTCTTGCCTAAATGCCCTGCAGGACTTCTAGGACTGTGTTGAATAGAAGTGCTGAAGTGGGCCTCCTTGTGTTGTTCTAGATCTTACAGGAAAGGCCTTCAATTTTTCATCATTCAGTGTGATGTTAGCTGTGGGTTTGTCATATATGGCTTTTATTGTTTGGGGGTATTTTTCTTTTATACTCAGCTTGATGAGGTTTTTTTTTTATCATAAGAGAATGTTGAATTGTATTGAATGCTTTTTTGGCTTCTCTTGAAATAATCATAGTTTTGTTTTTGGTTCTGTTAATGTGATATATTATATTTTGGATTTGCACATAATGAACTAGGCTTGCTTCTCTGGGATGAATTCAACTTGATCATGGTGAACGATCTTTTTAATATGTCGGTGAATTTGGTTTGCTAGTATTTTGTTGAAGATTTTTACACCTATATTCATCAGGGGTATTGGCCTGCAGTTTTCTTTTTTAGTTGTTTTGGTATCAAAGGTAATGCTAGCCTCATAAAATGAGTTTAGACTTATTTCTTCCTCTTCAATTTTTTTGAAGAGTTTGAATAGAACTGGCATTAGTTCTTTTTAAAATGAACTAATATTTGGTAGAATTCAGCAGTGACACCATTGATCTTGAGAATATTTTTTATGAGGGTTTTTTACTACGGCTTTGACGTTATTACTCATTATTGGTTTTTTAAGGTTTTCTATTTCTTCATGATTCAGTCCTGGTAGGATGTATATGTGTGTCTGGGAATTTGTTCACTTCTTCTAGGTTTTCCTATTTGTTGGCATGTATTAATAGTTGTTCACAATAGCCTAATGATTCTTTATTATTCCTGTGGTCTCAATTGTTATGTCTTCTTTTTTGTTTCTGGTTTTATTTATTTCAGTCTTCTTTTTTTTTTCTTAGCATGCTAAGGATTTTATTCATCTTTTCCGAGATCAGATGAGATTGGGCGCATTCAGGGTGGCATGGCCGTAGACTTGTTCATCTTTTCAAACAAAATTTTGTTTCATTGATCTTCTGTATTTATTTTAGTTTCAATTTTATTTATTTCTGCTCTGATCTTTATTATTTCTTTCCTTTTACTGATTTGGGGTTTGGTTTGTTCTTGCTTTTCTCAGTCCTTGATGTACATTAGGTCATTTATTTGAAGTCTTTATACTTTTTCATGTAGGTGTTTATTGCTATAAACTTCCCCCATAGATTCTAGTATGTTGTATTTCCATTTTCTTTCTTTCTTTCTTTCTTTTTTTTGAGACAGAGTCTCACTTTGTCACCCTTGGTAGAGTGCCCTGGTGTCACAGCTCACAGCAGCCTCCAACTCTTGGGCTCAAGCGATTCTCTTGCCTCAGCCTCCCAGTAGCTGGGACTACAGGTGCCCACCACAACGCCTGGCTATTTTTAGAGATGGGGGTCTCCCTCTTGCTCATGCTGGTCTGTGAGCTCAGGGCAATCCACCGGCCTTGGCCTCCTAGAGTGCTAGGAGGATTACAGATGTGAGCCACTGCGCCCGCCCTGTATTTCCATTTTCATTTGTTTAAGAAGCTTTTAAATTTCCCTCTTAATTTCTTCATTGACCCATTAGTCATTCAGGAGCATCTTGTTTAATTTCCGTGTATTTGTGTGGTTTCTGAGGTTCCTCTTGTTATTGATTTCTAGTTTTATTCCACTGTTGTCAAAAAAGATGCTTGATATGATTTCTACTATTCTGAATTTGTTCAGTCCTGTTTTGTGCCTAAGATATGGTCAGTTCCAGAGAATGTTCCATGTGCTAATGAGAAAAATATGTAATTCTATAGCAGTTGGTAAAATATTCTATACATGTCACTTAGGTCTATCAAGTCTAGTATGTAGTTAAACTTTTTTTTTTTTTTGCTAATTTTCTATCTGTGATCCCTCTAGTGTTGACAGTGGTGTGTCAAAGTCTCCTACTATAATTGTACTGCTGTTTTTCCCTTTAGATTTATTACTATTCACTTTATACATGTGAGAGCTCCCATCATGGGTGCATAGATAATTGTTATACATCTTTCTAAATTGACCTCTTTATCATCATGTGGTCACTTTCTTTGTCTCTTTTTACAGTCTTTGATTTGTAGTCTATTTTATCTGATATAAATATAGCTACTCTTTTTTTGGATACCATTTGCATGGAATATCTTTTCCCACCTTCTCACTTTCAGTCTATGTGTAGATTAAATGGGTTCCTTTTTGACAGCATATAATTTTTTTTTTTTTTCTTTACCTGTTCAGCCACTCAAGGCTTTTTGGTTGGAAAACTAAGTCCATTTTACATTCAGTGTTATTATTGATAGCTAAATACTTACTATTATACTGTATTGCTGCTTTTTTTTCTCATTGTTTTGTAACTTCTCTCTTCCTTTCTTACAGCCTTTCTTTGTGGTTAAGTGATTTTCTCTGGTAGTATGTGTTAATTTGTTGTTTTTAATTTTAGTGATCCTGTTATAAGTTTTTGCGTTGTGGTTACCATGATGCTTACAAAAATATTTCTATTTGGGCTTGTATGAGCTATAACAATGGCTATCTAAATGATAAGATGGTCTAAAATTGGAATCCAGCATATCATGTTCTTATATGACCATTGCTTAGGATTTTGAAGAACTAAGGTGCTGAAAGATATTTTATGTTTTTAGTTGCCAGTAATTAAAATGGAGGAAAAAAATCTTGAAAATCTTTACTGTAGAAACTGGTTTGCTAAATCTGTATTGAATGGGCCAGTTTGGAGCAGCACAGAACGTGTACTTAAGATACTATGTTGGATACTTTACTCTGTTCTTTTAAAAAATAATATTTCTCTAGAGAATGTAAGGGTTGAAGCCAATGAAGTTGACTCTGATTACTTCTGATATTTATTGTTTTATATTTGGAATATAATTATTAAAAAAGATTTGTTTGGAATATGTAGTTGTACTAACTTCATTATTTTGTGATTTAGAGGAATCAGAATATCTTCTTTATAACTTTTATTCTTTATTTTACTTATTTTATGTTAAACTCTTAATCCTTTTGTGTTATATGTGATAGCTTCATATTGTAAGCCAGTTTAGACAATAGGACTTTCTGGAGCAATTTTAAGTACTGTTCCTGGAACTCAGTGGGCGTTAGATAATACAGATGGCTTTTGGCTTTCAAAATTTTCATTTTCAATAATTTCATGCAGAAATTATTTAGTATCATTGTCCAAGTCCCTCCAGACTAATTTCCGAATCTAATTTTGAGCAAGAGTTCAAAATTTCTTAAAGTTGATTATTTAAAATAAAAGTTCTTTGGTGTTGACAATAAAATGGTCAGTTAAACTTATTTGAGATTATTTGACAGACTGTTATTTTACATGTTTATGCTCATATGTTTTATATGTTAACTTTATTTAGCCTCTTGGATTGAAGATACAGCTTCTTTGATTCTGCCCTCTTCCTTCCATTGAACACTCACTTCTTCCTTCCTTGGTTTTGCCACAGTTGTAGGAGGAAAGTCTTCCTCTTCAGCAAATCTCTAGTATCCTGGGGTGTTAGTTATATCATGGGCTCTAAAATGGTTAGATTTGTTGCCCAAGCTTTGACCAGTTTTATGTCTTTGGTAATCCTGAACTACTTATAATTTTTCTAGTAAACTCTCTGACATTCTTGGTCCTTTTCTTATGGTTGTGTTCTTTTTACTTACACACTACGTCCCAATTTATCTATCTGGCAAATTCCTACTTATTCTTTACATTTTTGCCAAAGATTAACCTCTTCTGTCATGTGTTTCCCTTGGACCAACTTTGCTTCTTCTTTCTCAACCATTTTTTTTTTTTTTTTTTTTTTTGTAGAGACAGATCTTGCTCTTGGTTAGGCTGTCTCGAACTCCTGAGCTTAAGCAATCTACCCACCTCAGCCTCCCAGAGTGCTATGATTACAGGCACGAGACACCACGTCTGGCCCGGTTTCTACTTTTTCAATGCTCCTGCTGCACTTGGCAGATAATTCCACTGTAGAAATTATCTAAATAATTTAGAAATTATCTAAATGTTGCACATTTGTCTTCTCTGTAGACCTATGGTGTACAGTATTGTCAGTAGCCTTAAAAGGAACACTTTAAAAAGTGGCTACTGTGATAGAGGAACTAAAGTTTTAATTTGATTTGATACACGTTAAATGCAAGTAGCCACATGTGACTCGTGGCTATTGTGTTGACGGTATAGCCCCTAACTTCTGTAGCATCTCAATAGGTGGAGAAGGGAAGAAGTGGATAAAGATCATAGTATTTCCAATGAATATTTAGCACCTGTGTTCAGATATGCTATAAGTATAAAATACATGCTAAATTTAAAAGATACAGTATGAAAAGAATAATTTGCCATTACTATTTCTAAAGTATTGGTTACCCATTAGTGAGATATAGTCTGGATATATTTGGTTAATTAGAACATTAAAAAAATAAATTTACCTCTTCCTTTTATATAGGAACTGGAAAGTTTAAAATTCTGTATGTGCCTCCCATTTGTGGCTGTCATTATAATTATGTAGGACAATGCTGCTCTGACAATGAGCTTCTTGTGGGCAAGGACTTTATCTTTTCCTTTTAATCTTAACTATTACTATGCCTTAAATACTATATGGTATGTACTCAATAGCTAGTTGTTGAGTGGATGAAATCAGTAGTCTCTGGAAATTATAACCACAAGCATTTTGAAGGATTAAAGTTTTGGATTAAATTAAAGCAACTGACTTTCCATGATTTTAGGTGTATTTCTGTTTCATAGTTTGTTTTGCTATGTGATTGATATATACATAAACACACACACACACCTGTGTGTAAAGGGAAGCAAGAGAACTAGAAAGACAACAGTAATCACACTTGTTCAGAGCTAAATTCCATTAATAGTCGAATCCTTAAGTTCTCATAACTGCATTCGTGGGCCAGATTCTATTAATTATCCCCCTTTATGGTAAACTGCAGTAGGGAGATTAAATAACAAAATTAAGACACAAAAATAGTAAGTGGTAGACGCATAATTTGAATTCAGGCAGTCTGGCTTCATGGTTTATAATTTTAACCTCTATGCTAAGAAGATGTAATATAATTTTGGTCATCTGTAATTATTTAACAACCTCCAAACTGTGAAAGGGCTTGTATGAGTGAACCCTGGGCACCTTTGGATTTGGGACATTTTATGATGCCTCCTTTGCTTTCTTGGAATGAAGAAAGTTTAATTAGGACTTGCAATCTGCTTTTAATTGCTTTAACATTTATTAAAGTTTAGCAACGTCTTTGCTTTTGTTCCCTCAGTTTAAGCTTTTTCAAAATATTTAAACGGGGTCTCACTCTGTTGCCCAGGCCTGAGTACAGTTGCAGATCATAGCTGATTACAACCACCCACTTCCAGGCTCAAGCAATCTTCCTGCCTCAGCCTCCTGAGTAGCTGGGACTGCAGGGACGTGCAACCATGCCCAGCTGACTTTTTACAGTTTCTGATGGTCTCTTTATGTTGCCCAGGCTGATCTTAAACTCCTGGTCTCATGTAATCTTCCTGTCTCAGCCTCCCAAAGTGCCTGGATTACAGGCATAAGCCATCATGTCTGACCACTCAGTATAAGCTTTTGAGTTTATACTTTTGGTAAATTTTTTCTGCCCCCCCCACCCCCCATCAGCTCACAGAAAAGTATAAAGAAAGCATCGCTCCTGGTAGTGTCTGAGTGAAAATTACCATTTGACTTTTGAGAAAATGAGATGGTTGTTTATGTAGTGATCCTAGAAGTCGACTTCTTTCTTGCATTATTAATGGGGATATTTCTGCGTGGTAACAGGCTTATACTGCTTTACTTTTGGGGATGAAGCAAAAGGCAAGAATATGTCTCTTTCCCCTCAGCTTTCCCACAGAAAGCTTTATTTCATACTAATTATAAATCCAGTAACATGTTGTTCTGAATAAATCTTATCAAATGTATACTCATGAATGTTAAGGAGAAAAGATAACTTCTTTCTCATTTTTAACATACTGCCAAACAGAGTTTATTTTTTTCTGTTCCCATGATTCTTTTCAGTAGTGATACAGCTTTTTGAGAATTCTTACATTTGTCAGGGTATTCTGGAAAACTTAGCTTGAAAAATATGCCATCCAAAGATTTAGTTGGATCCTAGGTAGTAAAATGGCTTTCCTTGTAAGTATTATCCTTTTGCCTGCAGAAAATAGGTTTCTTTCTCTTGCTCGCCTGAGTCTGAGCTGGCAGGCAGTTCTGAATGCTGGGCTGTTCTGTTTCACGTTGCTATCCAGAGACCCCATTCCTTCTAGCTCGTTCTGCCTTCCCCTACGGTGTTATTCTTGTCCTCAGAGATGAATCTGTATCTCCACCACCACACTCACATTCTAGTTTGTGGAAAAAGGAAAAAAGAAACAAGTTCAAAGCAAGCAGCTTTTAAAAAAGTATGTGACCTGGAAGTTACACATGATACTTCATGCTTACCATCACATTAGCCAGAACTTAGCCACATGAGCACATCTACCTGCGAGGTCTGGAAATGTAGCTGTTATATTTTTAAAAGAAAGAAAATGGTTATTGGAAGATTTTCAGTCTCTGCCATGTTAAATCTCATTTATTTAGCACCTGCTGTATGTTAGACAGTGTGCCTGGGGCTTTCCCTACTGTTACCTCATGCAATCTTTTTGATGGAGATGGATACAGGTTACATTCCTCAGACCAGGTCATCCAGAAGCTAAGTAGCAGAGCTGGGATTTAAACTCAAGAGTTTGACTCCCAAAGACCTTACTACTTCTCCTGCATGTGCTGGGGAGATTAATTTCTGCATATTTGTGACTTTTTCGATTTTCCTCCTGTTACTGATTTCTAGTTTCATATCATTGTGTTTAGAAATGATATTTAATATGATTTCAACCTTTCAAAAATTATTAAAACTTATTTTGTGGCCTAATATGTGATCTTTCCCGTGTGCTTGAAAGAAATGCAGATTTTGCTGCTCTTGGAAGGAGCGTTTTGTGTCTATCTGTTCGGTCCATTTGGCCTGTGGTCTTCATGTTCATTGTCTCCTTTTTGATTCTCTGTCTGGATGACCTAGCCATTGTCAAAAGTCGGGAATTGAAGTGCCCTTATACTCATGTCTCACTTTTATATCCCATGCCTCACAACAGGGATAGATTCTGAGAAATGGGTCATTAGGTTATGCCCGTGTACAAACCTATATGGTGTATAGCCTGCTGTATACCCAGGCTATGTGAGGTGGTGAAGGTTGTCCAGCCTGCTACCCACAAATTTACCACAGATAAATTTTGTTTATCTGTGATGCTGGCCATCAAGAAAAGTATGCGCAGACCTTTATTTTATGCTCATCAACTGTCATTCATGTTTTTGTATTTATTGTGTGGCCTAGGACAACTTTTTATTCTTCCAATGTGTGGTAGAAAAGAAAAAAAGGTTGGACACCCCTGAGCAAACTGTATAGGTTTGCTTATACTACAAACCTGTATAGAATATTACTGTACTGAATATTGCATACAATTATATAATAGTAAATACTTAATGTATCTGAACATATCTAAACTTAGAAAAGGTACAGTAAGAATATGGTTTAGAATAAAATATGAATACACGTGTATTCACTTACTGTGAATAGAGCTTGCAGGACTGAAAGTTGCGCTAGCTGTGTACGGGTGGTGAATGACTGAAGGCTCAGGTCATTACTGACACTACTGTAGAATTTATAAACACTGTACATTTAGGCTGTGCTAAATTTTTAAAAAGAACTTTCTTTAATTATAAATTAATCTTAGCTTACTATAACTTTTACTTCATAAATTTAATTTTCTTTAAACTTTTTAGCTCTTGTATAATACTTAGCTGAAAACGTAAACACATTAGACAGTTATATAAAATATTCTTTATTTATATCCTTGCTTTTATAAGCACTTTCCTGTTTTAATTTCTATTTACTTTTAATTTTAAAACCTTTTTGTTAAAAACTGAGACCCAAGCCTAGTTCCACACAAGGTCCAGATCACTAGTGTTACTCCTGTCTTCCACCTCTGCCTCTTACCCCACTGGAAGTTCTTCACAGGCAGTAACATGGAGTAGTCATCTCCCGTGATAACAACACCTGCTTTGGGAATAACTCCTGAAGAACCGGGCAGAGGCTGTTTTACGGTGAATTTCTTTTTTAATAAGTAGACTAAAAAGTATAAGTATACTATACTTGTTATTATTTTAAGCTAGTTGATCCTAGAAGTCGACTTCTTTCTTGCATTATTAATGGGGATATTTCTGCGTGGTAACAGGCTTATAATGCTTTACTTTTGGGGATGAAGCAAAAGGCAAGAATATGTCTCTTTCCCCTCAGCTTTCCCACAGAAAGCTTTATTTCATACTGATTGTAAATCCAGTAACATGTTGTTCTGAATAAATCTTATCAAATGTATACTCATGAATGTTAAAGAGAAAAGATAACTTCTTTCTCATTTTTAACATACTGCCACACAGAGTTTATTTTTTTCTGTTCCCATGATTCTTTTCAGTAGTGATACAGCTTTTTGAGACTATTTCTGTAAGCATAAAAATTTCTGCTTTGGGATTCGATGAACTCTTGGAAAGCATGTTTTGTATCCTTCTTGGTGTGGAAGCATTTTCTCTGCAAAAAGTTGTCAAGATGCTTGAAAAAGTGGTAGTTGGTTGCCAAAAGGTCGGGTGAATATGTTGCATGAGGTAGAACTTGTAGCCTAATTTGTTCAACTTTTGAAGCATTGGTTGTGCGATGTGTGCTTGCGTGTTGCTGTAGAGAAGAACGGGGCCCTTCTGTTGAGCAATAGCAGCTGTAGGCATTGCAGTTTTCTCTGCAGCTCACTGACTTGCTGAGTACATTTTTCAGATGTAGTGAATAGACCAGCAGCAAACCAATAAATAGTGACCACGACCTTTTATGGGTGCAAGTTTGGCTTTGGGAAGTGCTTTTGGCCCCGCCACTGAACTGATTGTCACTGGTTGTTGTATGAAATCCATTTTTTGTTCCACGTCACGATCTGATTGAAAACTGGTTCGTTGTTGTTGCATAGAATGAGAGAAGACAGCACTTGAAAACGATGATTACTCTGATTTTCCATCAGCTCAGGAGGCTCCCACTTACCAAGCTTTTTCACCTTTCTAATTTGCTTCAAATGCCAAATGACCGCAGGATGGTTGACGTTTGGTGATTTCTCATGTAGTTGTTAGAGGATCAGCTTGCACGATTGTTCTCTAGTGGTCATTGTCAACTGTCAATGGCTGGCCACTAGGCTCCTCATCGTCAAGGTTCTCGTCTCCTTGGCAGAACTTCTGGAACCACCACTGCACTGTACGTTCATTAGCAGCTCCTGGGCCAACTGTGGTGCAAGTTGTCTCCATTGCTTTATGATCCATTTTGAACTCAAGAAAATCACACAAATTTGCCTTTTCTCTAAAATCATTTTTGTGGTCCAAAACAAATACCATGTAAACAGTAAGTAATATGTCTTCAGCAAAAAAAAAAAAAAAAAGTGAGAAATGCGCATTAAAATGATATATAATATAACCACATTAAGAATGTATTCGAGTGGGCAGCGCCTGTGGCTCAAAGGAGTAGGGCGCTGGCCTCATATGCCAGAGGTGGCAGGTTCAAACCCAGCTCCGGCCAAAAACCGCAAAAAAAAAAAAAAAAAAAATGTATTCCAGTATCAAGTGGCAAATTTCAACAGAAACTGCAATTACTTTTGCACCAACCTGTGTTTTCATATTGTTAACATTTTTTCATTTTAACTTGAAGAAACTCCCTTTAGCTTTTTTTGTAAGGCAGGACAGGTGGTTATGAACTCTCTGTTTTTCTGGAAAAGTCTTTCATTTCCAAAGGTCACCGTTGGCAGGGATAGTCTTCTTGGTTGGTACTTTTTTCTTTCAACACTTTGAATATGTTCTCCCACTTTCTCCTATCCTGCAAGTTTTCTGCTGAGAAATCTGCTCATAGTCTTAAGACAGTTTATTTACATGAGGCAAGTCATTTTTCTTTTTTCAACATTGTTTTCTTGTCTTTGACTTTTGAGAATTTGATTAAAAGGTGTTTTGTAAATATTTCTTTATGTTCAGTCTATTTCAGGTTCTTTGGGTTTCATGGGTTTGGATGTTCACGTCTCCAGATTGGGATGGTTTAGATAAACTTTCTACTCCTTTCTCTTTCTTGTCTTTCGTTGTTCTCATTTGCACATACTGGTTATGTTGATGATGCTCCATAAGTCTCATAGGCTGTCTTTACTCTTTTAAATTCTTTTTTAACTTTTCTCATTTAAAATAATCTCCTGACTGGATAATATTAAATGGCCTGTCTTAGAGCTTGCTGATTCTGCAGAAAGACTTTATCAAGTCTACTATGGAAGATCTCCATAGACTTTTTTAGTTCAGTGATTGTGTTCTTCAGCTCTACAATTTCTATTTGGTTCTTTCTTTGTTTATTTATTTAGACAGAGTCTCACTTTGTTGCCCCTGGTAGAGTCCTGTGGCGTCACAGTTCACAGCAACCTCAAACTCTTGAGCTCAAGCCATCCTCTTGCCTCAGCCTCCCTAGTAGCTGGGATTACAGGCACCCACCACAATGCCTGGCTATGTTTAGAGGTTGGGTCTTGCTCTAGCTCAGGCTGGTTTTGAACTTGGGAGCTCAAGTGATCTGCCAGCCTTGTCTTCCCACAGTGCTGGGATTACAGGTGTGAGCCCCTGGCCATTTGTTCTTTTTATGATTTCTATTTTCTTGTTCAACTTTTCATATTGTTCATGTATTTTTTTTTTTTTTTTTTTTTTGTATTTTGTTAGTCTTATGGCTGAATGAGCTTCTTTAAGATGGTTATTTTGAATTCTTTGTCTGGTAGTTCGTAGATCTATTTTTCTTTAGGGTTGGTTACTGCTGCTAAATTTTGTGTTTTGGGTGGTATCATGTGTTCCATATTTTTCATGATCTTTGTGGCCCTGTTAGCATCTGTATACTCAAAGAATTGGGTGCCCCTTCCAGGCTTTAAAGAATGGCTTTGGCAGGGAAAGTCCTCCAATAATCATCCCATGAGGTTCTGCATAGGACATTTGGCAGAGTCTGTGGAAGGGATTACCTGGTGCTTGGGTCTATAGGGGCTGGCCTGGAACCTGGCTCTACACAGGCCAGTCTGTTACTGGGGTGGACTTGGAGCCAGAGGCCACAGGGTCTGTCTAGCTCCACCAGGCTTGAGTTTGTGGGAGTTGGCCTGGCGCCTGCAGCAATTATAGTCTGCACAGCATTGGGGTGAGCCAGGAAACTGGCTCTGCAGGAGTTGGCCTTGTATTGGTGTCTGTGGTAAAGCCAAGTGCTCACTTTAGTCTCCTTTTCCACATGAAAGGTACCTGTCTGCAAACTGTGCTGCAGGCTTGGGGTATGAGTGATACAGGTAATGTGAAACTGTCCTCCCTACTCTCTTCAGTATAACTCTTCTTATTTCTGTGCCCCTCCCAGGTGCTGTAATTTCTTACCTGGATTCCTTAGCTCTTGGGAAGATATTTTGTGTTTGGATGGTTGTTTAAATAAATGTTTCTGTGAGAGAACAAGGGCTTCAAACTCCTATGCTGCAACCTTGCTTTTGCCACTCTAGTATAAATTTTGAATCTACCAGTAGGAAGCCTTTTATCATCGCCCAAATCACAGATTTGTTTAGCTGTTGTATTGAGTTTGGAGGTATTGCCAGAAGTACCTGGTCTACAAAAAAATAGAAAAAGGGACTTCATTGAATAAAATTAGGGACTAATTTAATAAAACTAGAATTGAAAGCAGGCTCTTAACCTACAAACTCCTGTTGGCATTAGCACTTGCCCGTGTTACTTACTCTACACATCTTCTGTCTTCTTTTCTTTTCTGGCAGCATTCTTTCTAATGGCGTGCTCATTTTGGGGTTAGTTTTGTTTTGACTTTTCCTAGTTTCCTTCAGTAATCTGCCATTTAGTACTGTCTGCTGCTTTCCTGGAATGGTGCACTCCTTGGTAGTTCACCGTCTGACTGTTTTCACATATCTTAATTGTTCAAGCAGATAAGTTATTCCAAAAAATGAACAGATATTGAAAGTAACAAGGAGGTAAGTTTCACAAGAGCCACTTAATTCAATTATGTTAGCAATTAAATCACCTTATAAAGCTTGTGGCTTTGAACTGATGAGGACCATAGTTTTAAGCCTTGGGTTTTTGAAAAAAGAGAAACAAATTTTTATCTTGAATTTTAATTCTTTACTTTAGTGCAGCTAAAGCTAGTGGCATGCATTTTATTATTGTTACTGGCAGATTTCTATAAAATAACCCAAATTTCTCATTCCATTTTTTTTCCACATTAAGTCCAGCATTTTCCATGGAATCCTATTAATCACCTGTAAAACAAACCTTATTCTGTATTTATATTTGTTTAGTTGCTGCTTTAACAACTTACCCCACATTGTGTGACCGAACAACACAAATTTAGTGTCTTACAGTTCTATAGGTCAGAGTCCAAGCTGGGTCTCCCTGGGCTGAACTCAAGATGTCCTGGTAGTACATTCACTCCTTTCTGGAGACTGAGGAGGAGAACCTGCTCCCTTGCTCATAATTCAGACAAGCACTTCCTTGTTTCTCTCTCCCCTTCTCGTCCTTGTTTTTTTTCAATAGGATTGCAGTCCCACAGTCCCACTAACGAAACCAACAATCCATGTGACAGTGACCAAAATTCAGTATAACTGTTACTTTCTGGCTATTTAATTGTGATATACAGGAGACAGGAAGAAAGGCTTTACTAGTGATGGCAATAGCAATTACGATGTCGAAACTTTTAGAGTCTAGGTTTGCGTTTTATACACACGAAAGCTCGCTTTAAGAAGTCTTTTGACTGTTACTTTAACTGTTAAGATATTTGAGAGTTTCATGTTTAATTCAGTTCATCCAACCCATTTTTTAAACCAACTGGAGATCTTATTTTCTGACTAAATCTTGTAATTTATATGGAAAGTCGACTGCATTTGTGAATTGACAGTATGGTTATATACAAGAAACTCTTTCTGAATTTCTTTGTCAATATCAGAAACAAGAATATCTAGGATCTTTTTCTTATACTTTCTTGACCTTTCAAAAGATTACTGGAAAATTTAAATGTGCCTCATATTTTAACACATATGAATGCCATTTTGTTAGGAAAGCAAGCTGGTGCTGATATTTACATATAAGATCTATCCATGGTAACTGACTTGAGAGGCTCTTTCTTCTGAGGTATTACTATGGACTGAATGTTTGTGTTTCCTCAAAATTCATATGTTGGAACCTAATCCCTAGTGTGACGGTGTTTGGAGATGGGGCCTTTGGGGAGTAATGAGGTCACGAGGGTGAAGCCCTCATGATGGGCTTAGTGCCCTTGTAAGAGACACAGAGGGCCTGCTTGCTTGCTCTGCCTCTGTCATATGAGGACACAGAAGGAGGGCAGCGTTTGCAGACCAGGGAGAGGGCCCTCACCACACCTGATCACGCTGCTACCCTGGTCTGGGAGTCTCTAGCCTCTGTAACTGTGAGACATCAATTTCCACTTACGCCACCAGTCTGTGACATTCTGTTACCAGAGCCCAAACAGATGTTTAAATTCTGTTGTCTAAATTAAAGTACCAGTTCCTCAAAATCCTGTTAACTTGAAGGAAATCTAAAAGATCTAAAGGTATGAAATGAGCATTGTTCAGAGTAAATGTGTGAGTTTGAATTTATTTTCTTTTAACTTTTATTTGAAAAATTTCAAGCCTCGGAATAGTATCAGAAATAGTACAGTATAGTGCAAACTGTATCTTTTACCTACATGCACTGATGGTTAATATTTTCTTATATTGCTCTCTTTTTCTCTCTAATGTTTATATATGTTTCTATCTTTCGATATCTTTATTTTCCCTGACCCATTTGAAAGTTGGTTGCAGATAATTTATAAATATTTCAGCATGTATCTCACTCGGGACGTTTAGCAAAGATAGAATATTATGTATTAGCTCATATTCACATTTCCCCAATTTTCAGATTCCCAAAATTACAGATGGTTTTAAAAGGGTGTGTATTACTTTAGAAATCTGAAAATCACTTTGAAACACCTGGAGTTTTAAGGAAGATTTGCCATATGGGAAACCACAACAAATTCTAAATGAATACCTTGGTGTATACTTCCAAGCCAGAGACAATTTAAGCTGTGAATTTTCGATGTATTTTTGTTTATCAAAATTATCCCTAAATGGTGTGAGGTCCTAAACTCTGTGTGTTGTTCATGTTTTTGTATAATGTACATATTTTCCTGAGAAGATAAAAATAGGGTCTTCAAAGTCTTGAGATAAGAATTAGATTTCTTGTCAAGTTCTCTTTTAATTATAAAATTCTATGGCTTTCAATAATTTAACACATATCAACAAGCTATTAAATATGTAACATCGCACTGGATACTCTAGGAAATGTGAAGAAAATCCTTGATCTCTAAAAATTCAAGTGAAATAAGAAGTTATACACAAATATACAAATGAAGTGGAACTGTATATGAAGAGCTGCAAGACTTTAACAAAGTATAGGGAGAATTTAGAGCTAGAAGAAATGGATGGATGGTAAGGAGAAAACAGAAAACCTTTACTGGGTTGTAAATATTTGTTAACAGAAACCCAGGGTTTCTACTATAATTTTCCTGTTTATACAAGAATTTTAACTAGAATTAACTGTATTAATAAGCATGTGGTAAGAATAACTCAATTCGATTAACTGGTGAAAAATAGGGGGAAACCATGTTAGTGATTTACTGTAAATAAAAAGAACCATAATAACTTTTAATGAAAATAATACATGATAAAAATTTTAAGTATAAAATAATTGAAATTAAAAAGAAAAATGTCATCTGTAGCCCCTTCATTCAAAGATAATACTTATGGGTCATTTCCTTCATATTGTTTGCATATTGTTTATATTTGATCAAATATAAATTGTATTTTGCTTCAAATCATAAAATAATCAGTTTTTTTTGTTTTAGTTCCACATTTTTGTAAACATCATTTTTAATGGTTACATGGCATCACAAGTGGTTGTGGCAGAATTAAACCTTTTTCTGTGGCTGAACAAAAGAATTCATTCTTTGTAAGGATAACCAACTGCAGAAATGGTAAAGTTATAATAAAGAGAGAATAAACCAAACATTTTTCTTTGAAACAATCTATCTTGGCAATCGATTATACTTAATGCTTTATTTTTTTTTTTCTCTTGCTTAATTTTTGGCTAACGTTTTAACTTATTAAATTATTTTAAGGTTTCCGATCTAGATTTAGTCTGGAAATTTCAGTGCCTCCTTGACTGTTGGGAAAGATTATTCTCTATGTAATTTCACCTTTATAAAATACTAATATGTGAGAAAAGACATAAGAAGCAGATGAAAAAGAAACAAAAGTGGTTGGCACACTCAAACTCAAAAAACACTGAAGGAAATTAATAAAAAGTAGTTCTTTCTTTCTTTCCCATCTCTTCTTAGTTTCTTCCTAGAAGACAACTTCTGTTACCAGGTTCTCGTGTCTCTTTCTAGCAATGTTGAACATATAGATATGTTCATCTATATGCACACACAAACACATTATTAAAACTTATACAGTAGATGCCTCACCACATTAGAATGGATGGCTACTACCAACGTTAGAAAGTAACAAGTGTTGGAGAGATGTAGAAAAACTGGAACCCTTGTGCGCTGCTAGTGAGAATGTAAAATCGTGCCACCACTGTGGAGAACCGTATGGTAGTTCCTCAAAAAACCAAATATAGAATTTTCACAAAACCCAGCCATCGCACTTGTTGCTATATATACAAAAGAAGTGAACGTAGGATCTCAAATGAGATATTTGCACACCTGTGTTCATAGCAGCATTATTCACAACAGCCAAGGGCAGGCAGCAACCTGGTGTCCGTCACCGGGTGAGTGGAATAGGACTCAGCCCTGAATAGGAAGGAAATCCTGTTACATGCTACAATGTGTATGAACCTTGAGGATGTTATGGTTAATGAAATAAGCCAGTCTCAAAAGACATAAATCTACTTACATGAGAGTCAAATTCATAAAAATGGAAAGTAAAGGTTAGAAAAGTTCTGATTGCATCAGACTGATAAGCTTCTACATAGTAGGGGACACAGTCAGCAAAGTGAAGAGACAGCCTATAGAATGGGAGGGAGTATTTACAAACCGTATATCTGATAAGGAGGTGATATCCAAAATAGATAAGGTACTGGAAATACTCAGTAGCAAGCAGACAGTGGGCAAGGGACCTCAATAGACATTTCTCAAAAAGGACATACAAGTGGCTAACAGTTCTGTCTATCTCTGCTTTTAAGAATTTTCCCTTCTCTTTTTGGCAAGTTTTACTATGCCATGCCTGAGCATGTTGGTTGGTTTTTTTTGTTTTTTTTTTTTTTTGGGGGGGGGATGTTATTTATCCTTGTTGGAGTCTATATTGCTTCTTGAGTCCATGGCTAGTGTCTAAGGTCAACCTTGGGAAATTCTTAGCCATTATATCTTCATATATTGCTTTTCCTTTAATCTCTTGTCTCTTCTTCTGGGACTCAGTTATTAATGTATCTGTTAGACCTTTTTACTGTGTCTCATGTTCTACATGCGTTATCATATTTTCTAACCTTTCTCTCTGTGCTTTAGTTATAATTTCTTCTGACTTTATCTTCTAGTTCCCTGATTTTCTTTTTAGTTGTATGCAATCTGCTTGTGAACCCAGTCCACTGAGTTCTTAATTTTAGTTGTCTTTTTCTGTTCTAGAGCATATCAGTCTATTTTTTGTTGCTCTAACAGAATATTTGAGACCAGGTAATGTATCAAGGAGAGAGATTTATTTAATTCATGATTCTGGAGGCAGGGAGCTCCAAGATCAGGCAGCCACATCTGCTCAGCTTCTGTTGTAGGCCTTTGCTGCGTCACAACACAGGGGAAGTGGAAGGAACAGGCACCTGCAAAGAAACTTAAACACAAGAGGGATTCTCCTGGTAACTGATCTCACAAAAGTGAGAACTCACTCCCACAACAAAGGCTTTAATCTCTCTCAGTGACCGGATCACCACTTAAGGGCACCACCTCCAGGTGCCAAGCCTCCACATGAGTTTTTGTGGGAACAAACCAGAGTATAAAGTTTTTATTTATTATCTCTCCAACTTTCTTATTGTGAAAATTTAAGAAAATTGAAACTTTCAAATTTTTAATTTTAAAGAATAGTCACTACCGGTATATAATTTAACTAAACTTATTGGTTGAATACATTTTGCCGCATTTTCTTTCTATATGTAAATCCTCTCTTCCCCTGATCATTTGAGAATAAATTGAAAACATTATACTTCTTCCCTAAATACTTCATATGACTTTTCTTTCCTAAATATTTCATATATTTCCTAAGAACCAGGACTTCTACTATATAAACTTAATAATTATTGCAACTTACTGGAAATACTCAGTAGCAAGCAAACAGTGGGCAAATCCTCTCTTCTCTCAAGAGGTCACTCCATAAAGGTATTCAAAGGAGCCCTGACCTTTGCACCATGAGCCCTGACATTTCAGTCCTGGCCCTGTCACTGATATCAGACACGTGACCTGAGCTGCGTGGCTCACATGAGTTCACATCTTCCCTGGTATCTAATATGGATATAATACTTCCTATAATATAGAGTTCATCTTCAAATTGTACCAATAAATTCCTTTATAACTTGCCCACCGACAAAGGTAATCACAGTTACATTCAGTTGTCCTGTTACTTTAGTCTCCTTTATTTATAATTTGATTTTTTTTTTTTTTTTTTTTTTGGAGACAGGGTCTCATTTTGTCACTCTCAGTAGAGTGCTGTGGCATCATAGCTCACAGCAACCTCAAACTTTTAGGCTCAAGTGATCCTTTTGCCTCAGCCTCCTGAGTAGCTGGGACTACAGGCACCTGCCATAATGCCCGGCTGTTTTTAGAGACAGTGTCTTGCTCTTGCTCTTGCTCAGGCTAGTCTTGAACCTGTTAGCTTAGGCAATCCACCTGCCTCGGCCTCCCAGAGTGCTAGGATTACAGGTGTGAACCACAGCACCCAGACTTTGTCTCCTTTTTTTGTCAGGGGTAGAGGGGCAGGGGAGTCTTCCATGTTGACATTGACACTTGCAGGTTCTAGGCCAGTTGTTTTGCTGTATGTTCAATTTGGATTCATCTGATTGTTTGCTCATTATTAATTTTGAGTACTTTTGACAAGAGTATATCATGAGTACAAGAAGTTAGTCTGCCTCACTATTGGTGATATTAAATTTAATCATTTGAAGTTAAAATAGTTATTAAAAATCATAATATCTGAATTAGTAATAATTTCTATGTGTTAAATGATTTACATTGTAACTCTTTCTTAAAAATATAAAACCAGGGAAAAACGTAAATCATTTTCTGGTACTAGAGTCATTCAAAAGATGGGATTCATAAGTATTGTTCACATTTTATGCCTAGGTCATGGACAAATCAATTAACATGTCTATAAACAATTGTATTGTAGTTAGGGCCTTTCCTCTTTTGAATTTTGAAACCCTTGTAATTAATTCAGATTAATGAGTTTTGTTAATAATGACTTAAGCTAGCCAGATTTTATTAACTTGTTTTGTTATTTTCAGGAATGACCAATTCTGCTTCTGCTAAGCTAACTTAAATATATTCCCCCCAAAGGGCCATGCATTAAAAAAAAAGCCAAAGTAGACATGTATATTGGAAAGAATCTTCATAATTTTGTTAGTCTCTGATTTTTCTGTTTCGTAGGACTTAGTTCTTAAGTAAGTATATTTTAGACTATTTTGTCTGAGAAAATGCTCCATTGACTTCAAGAAGTGCAAAACAATTGGAGCCAGTTTAACTGTTGAGTAATTAGAAGTAATTCGGAATACCTGGACTTAGGAAATTGTAGCGTATCTAAATTTTTTTAAAAACCCATTTGTCAGGCTCTTGTATGAATGTAATGCTTTAAAAATAATCCCATGTGCTTTTATAGAATTCAAGAAAATATTCAGCTTGTAGACTCCAAAAGAATGTATTTTGTTTTCATTTTTGAAGATGGTGTTCTTTTCATTTAATGCCAGCTTATAATGAATATATGAACTTGCAGCTATATTGAGTCTATGAAGTTAAGATGTTAAGATATATTGTATTTGAGTAGGAACTAAACCTAGTTAAGGTCATCCTGTTTGTCACACAACATGATTAATTTAACACATAAAATGAATAATACATTTAGGACTAAAATTTGTATTTGTTGTTAGGGTTATAAACTGTTCTCCCACAATCTTACAGACTAATAAAAAGAAAAGTATAAACAAATATTTATGGTAAACTCTGTAAGAAAGCATTATAGAAAATATCATGGACACACAACAGAGAGCTCCACTAACCCTGCTGCATTAAAATGGAGCAGTATTAGGATTATATAAATCAGCAGACTGACGTCATTAGACCTGCTCTGATTCATAGAGATTTTTTGTCTGTGGCAAGTAGCTGTGCTATACGCAAGAATTTTTAGGTTGTCTTTAATATGTGAGATAAACCTGACTAGTGGTTTGGAAGCTTATAGTGGCTGAAATCTTTCTGTGAACTTTTTGTTTGTCTTTTAGCCTGATATGCTGACAAAAGAATCATGCCTTGGGCGGTGCCTGTGGCTCAAAGGAGTAGGGCCCCCGACCCCATATGCCGGAGGTGGCGGGTTCAAACCCAGCCCCTGCCAAAAGCTGCAAATAAATAAATAAATAAATAAATAAATAAAAGAATTGTGCTTTAATCTGTGAATTTTTTGGCCTGTTATTAAGCTTTTTTATGATTTTGAAATATCTCAATTTCAATGATGAAAATTGAACATTTTCATGTACATATTTTATTTGGTAACTATGTAGGTTTAAAATTTGCTGAAATTTGTCTTTGCTGAGGGTAAGATTTTTGTTCAATATAAATAGAATTATCCTGTGTTTTTATTCTAGAAAAATTGGCTGCTGATTTTTTTAATTCGAGGCTTGAATTAGGATTTAAGGATGCCATTGATGGATGAGTGGGTAAACGTGTATGATAGCTCACTGTGATGTCCTACATGTGTTGGTTAAATGAGTAAATCAGTACGTGGATTGTTTTGAAACCCTGAGTGAGGATAGGCAAAGTCTCTAAATCTAAACAGATTTTTTTAAAATTAAATCATAGCTGTGTACAAATTTCACAAAAAGAACAACATCTTTCTTCATGGAACACACTTAGATAAGTAGGCCAGGCCCAGTGGCTCACACCTGTTGTCCTAGCACTGTGGGAGGCTCATATGAATTGCTTGAGCTCAGGAGTATGAGATCAGCCTGAGGAAGAGTGAGACCCTTTCTCTACTAAAAATAGAAAAATTAGCCAGGTGTGGTACCACAATTAGCTACTTGGGAGGCCGAGGCAGGTGGATTGCTGGAGCCCAGGAGTTTGAACTTGCTCTGAGTTATGATAATGCCGTTGCACTCTAGCCAAGGTGACAGAATAAGACTCTGTCTCGAAAACAAAGCAAAACAAGAAAACCCCTTAGATAACTAAGAAAGGTCTTGTGCTTTTCTAGCATCTTATCTATCAATTGATGACTTTTTAGCATAATCATAATTGCATTTTATATTGGGGAATTTTTAGACCATTTTAGACCATTTCTTATCACATCAAACACATTTTCAATTATTTAAATTTTCAAGATGTTTAAATATTTATGCTTATAATTTTTCAAATTTTTCTCAGTCTTGGGATACTCCTGATTACCTAAGAAAATCTGATGCTTAATGAGTAAGTAAATTTGTAGGCTGGGCACATTTTTTTTAAAGTTTATTTTTATGTAGGCCAAATTACCCTTGAAGATATATGATCTATTGACTGAGACTTGCCTGATCTATTGACTGAGACTTCCTAAAATATAATACATTTTAAAAATGTATTATATTGCCTGATCTATTGACTGAGACTTCCTAAAATATAATACATTTAAAAAATGTATTATATTGCCTGACTTGAATATTATATTATCTAGGTAAAATGATATCTTTAAAGCTTAATTGACTGAATCAGATTCAAGAAAACAGTTCTAACTTTTAATTTTCTCAGTCCTGTAAATACCTTTTTCAATCTTCAGCTTCATTAGCTTCTATAATTTGAAATTATCCCAATTATTACCTAATCTATGCACTAGAATTCCTTATAATAGATCTTGAATAACATTAAACAATAATTTTTCTCTCTGTATATATAATATTTACATATTCACATATGCGCACATTACATTGTGTACACACTGTGTTTCCATGACTTTAAACTCAGAAGCTGTTGGCTGGACGTGGTGGCTCATGCCTATAATCCTAGCACTTCTGGAAGGCCAAGGTAGGTGGATTGCTTGAATTCAGGAGTTAGAGACCAGCTTAAGCAAGGGTACGACCCTATGTCTACAAAAAAATGGAAAAACTAGCTGCGCATTGTGGCAGGTGCCTGTAATCCTGCCTACTCAGGAGGCTGAGGCAAGAGGATCACTGGAGCCCAGGAGTTTGAGATTGCTGTGAGCTAGGATGCCACAACATTCTGCCCAGGGCACAGAGTGAGACTCTGTCTCAAATAAATAAATAAATAAATAAACAAATAAATAAATATTAAAAAATAAAGTCAGAAGTTGTGTTTTCCTTATCTTTGGGTTTCTAATACTTAGCATCAGGTAGATATTAATTGAAGGTAAAAGGAAGGAAATGAATAATCTTCAGGTTCTAAAATTGTCACACTTAAAACATAATCAAGTCTAATTTACAATGTTATACATTGATTTAATTTGGTTGTTCCAACATTTATATGAGAAATACATGTGACTCAGAATGAAATTAATACAAACTTCGAAAAAATGAAATAGTAAGGTCTAGAGAAAATGAGCAAATCAGAGGTTAGGTTTTTCTTTGACAGTGATTTTGAAGAAGAACGTCCCATTAGAATGGATAGAAAATTTAAGAAACATCTCAGATCTTCATCTTTTATCTTCAAATTTATGTGAAAAGTCTATTTACTTTAATAGTAAAAAAGTCAAGATTTTGTGGTGCATAGAGTGAGAAATGAGAAAGAGAAGAAAAATATCAGATGTCAAAAAGAGGAGGGGGTATTCTTAACAAAAACAGTTTAAAGAGGATTTCTTATATTTTACGTAGAAGGAAGAAACAGATTTTTTAAAATTAAATCATAGCTGTGTACATTAATGCAGTCATGGGGTACAATGTGCTGGTTTTATATACAATTTGAAATATTTTCATCAAACTGGTTAACATAGCCTTCACGGCATTTTCTCAGTTATTGTGTTAAGACATTTATATTCTACATTTAGTACGTTTCACATGTACCCTTGTAAGATGCACCATAGTTGTGGTCCCACCAATTACCCTCCCTCCACCCAACCTCCCCTCTCCCCTCCCCTCCCTCTCCCCTTTCCCCGTCTTCTTGGGCTATAATTGGGTGATAGCTTTCATATGAGGTTTCATAGTAGGGCTGAATACATTGGATACCTTTTCTTCCATTCTTGAGATAGTTCGCTAAGAAGAATATGTTCCAGCTTCATCCATGTAAACATGTAAAAAAATAGATATTTAATAAAAGGCACCATTTAGGGCACCTTCCTAATTAAACAGGAAATGTAGACGCTTGACAAGGAAAAGAATTTTGGCTATATGAAAGGTAAAACATAATAGCAAAAGAAAATATAAACACAACTAATAGTCCACAGAAAACTTGGAAAATAAAATATTTATAACAGATTTGCCAGATAAAGAGTTTGTATCTATGTAATATATAAACACCTCTTACAATTTGATAACAAGGCAACAGTCCAATAGGAAAATGGGCAAAGGATATGAATAGGCAATTTCAGAAGATCAAATTCAGATGGCCAGTAATATTTTAAAAGATGCGTGGCCAGGCATGGTGGCTCATGCCTGTAATCCTAGCATTTTGGGAGGCCAGAGCAGGAGGATCACTTGAGGTCAGAATTTTGAGACCAGTCTGAGCAAGAGTGGGACCTTGTCTCTACAAAAAAACCTAGAAAATTAGCCAAGTGTGGTAATACACACCCATAGTCCCAGGTACTTGGAAGGCTGAGGCAGGAGGATTGCAGCAAGCTCTAATGATGCCCCTGTACTTTAGCCCGAAAGACAGGACAAGGCAGTGTCTCAAAACAAAAACAAAACAAACAAACAAAAAAAGTGCTCAGACTTATTAGCAGTTAGTGAAATGCAAATTAAAATAACATCAAACTATCACTTTGTATCCATAAGATTGGCAAGCATTAAAAATGATCAAAAACACTTGTTACTTGAGGATGGAAATGTGGGAAGTTATTTGAATACATTGCTGATGGAGATGTGAGTTGTTACTGCCTTTTTTGGAAGGCAATCTGGCAATATCTATAGAATTGGAAATACACATACTCTGTGCTTCAGTAATTCCACTTCAGGGAATCTATTTCTCAGTAATAAAAGCACTGGTATGAACAAAATAATGCCTATTAACAGTGGAATGAGTAACTATGTTACAGTATGGGTATTACTATTACAAAGAGCATTATGATAGCTAACTTACAGGAACTTTCTGTGAGGTACTGTTGAATGAGGAAAGAAATATGTACACAAGTATATATTAATATATCTCATTCTTTGTAGAACACAGACCAAAAATCCCATGTGTGTGTATGTTTTGCATGTACGTTTATGTGTTCAGATGACAGTGGTAGCAGATAACAACGTAGAAGATTGCCAATTTTGTGGTTAACATGGTTTTGGGGGTTATAATAACCCAGCAGGGCTAGGAATGAAAGGGGGAGCATATTGCCAGGTAATTAGATGCGCAAATGGAATGAAGGAGGAAATCAAGACTGAAGATCTGAATGTGAGGGTCAATTATAAAGGTAATTTGATGCCAAGAAAAATCAGACTTAAGGCCTAACCCCTTCATGTTTATCTGCATTTTTTTTTTTTTTTTACCATTTTATCGGTTTGTTTCACCTTGGTCAACAAGAGCTCAACAATAGGTTTTATGATATTTTCTGCTTTAGCTAGCTCTTATAAAAACATAATTGATGCTTATAAAACAGTGCTTCTCAGCCTGTGGGTCACAACCCACAGGAACTGTATTAAAGGGCTGCGGCGTTAGGAAGGTTGAGAACAGCTGTTACAAAAGCTTTTATTTATTCAACAAATATTTGTTGGGTTTCTGCTTTGTGGCAGGCATTGTTGTAGACCTTATAGTGACAAATAAGGCATACATGGTTCCTGTCACAAGAAATACATACGTAAAATACTGTCAGATCATGTAAATACTATGAAGAAGGTATTAAAGGTATTTAGGGGAATAACAAGCGACAGAGCAGGGAAGAGAAAAGGAGATAAGACTATTTTAGATAGAGTACTCAGGAAAGAGTTTTCTTTGACAAGGTAAATTTGACAAAAGAGCTGAATAAAATGAAGAATCAGGTCAACTGTGTATCTTGAAGAAGAACCTTTCAGTCACATAGGAGGCTTTGACATGTTCCTAAAACCTGAAGACCAGAGAGAGTGGATAGAGGGGTTATAAAGGGTGGATAGGGCCTAGCCTGATAGGGCCGTGTTACTCTCTAGAGCAGGGGTCCTCAAACTTTTTAAACAGGGGTTCAGTTCACTGTCCCTCAGACTGTTGGAGGGCCGGACTATAGATTTAAAGAAAAAAAACCATGAACAAATTCCTATGCACATTGCACATATCTTATTTTGAAGTAAAAAAACAAAATGGGAATAAATACCATATTTAAAATGCAGAACAAGTAACGTTAAATCAACAAACTTACCAGTATTTCAATAGGAACTATGGCCCTGCTTTTGGCTAATGAGATGGTCAATGTCCAGTTCCATATTTGTCACTGCTAGTCGTAACAAGTGACTGATGCAAGTGTGCATCAGTTAGTCTAGATCTGGTTGGAGATTTCAGATGTTTCATTCTGGAAAAAGTCTGTTCACAGACATAAGTGCTGCCAAAGATGGTTGCCATTTCGAGTGCATGGTTCCTGAGAATGCACTTAGGATATGTCTCAGAGGGGAGAGATGCATAGAAATTAGGAAGGCTGCTTGACTTAAATGCATCTTTCAGAGAGTGAGTCACAGTTCAGCCAGTTCCATTTGGTAAATTATATCCACATGTTCAATGTCAATAGAAATGCATTACGGAAAAGCTGTATGTCCTGTTCATGGAAATTAAGCTCTTTAAATCTAAATTGGAACTCCTTTTGCAACCTTTCCAGTGAATCCACACATGTTTTATTTGGGTATGCAACCAATGGATTTTCCGCTAACAGATTTTGAGTTGTGAGGAGATGGCAGAAATTTTCCTCCTTCACATGTTTGATGAGGAGGCCTAATTTTACTTCAAATGCTTTCACATGTGATTGCATATCACAGATGAGCTTCCCCTTTCCTTGAAGTTGTACATTGAAACTGTTCAGTAGCTCTGTTACATCTGTCTGAAAGGCAA
>CAUYPK010027508.1:0-14441 GCA_963574355.1 Loris lydekkerianus
ACCCAGCACCATTTGTTGAATAGGGAATCTTTTCCCCACTGAATGTTTTTAATTGGCTTGTCAAAGATCAAATAACAGTAAGTAGCTGGATCCATCTCTTGGTTCTCTATTCTGTTCCAGGCATCTATTTCTCTGCTTTTGTGCCAGTACCATGCTGTTTTGATCATTTGTTTATTTTTGTTCTTGTTGTGATTGCCACTGAAGTCTTCTTCATAAAATCTTTACCCAGGCCAACATCCTGAAGAGTTTTTCCATCCTTTATTCTAGCATTTTTATCATTTCATGTCTTTTATTTAAATCTTTTATCCATCTTGAGTCAATTTTTATAAATGGTGAGAGGTATAGGTCCAGTTTCAGTCATTTACATGTGGTTATTCAGTTCTCCCAGAATCATTTATTGAGTAAAGATTCTTTTCCCCTTGTATGCTTTTGTTTGATTTATCAAAGATCAGATGGTTGAATTCATTTCTAGTTTTTTTATGCTGTTCCATAGATCTATGTCTCTATTTTATGTGCCAACACCATGTTGTTTTGATTACTGTGGATTTGTAATATCTGAAGTCTGGTATGGTGATGCCTCCAAATTTATTTTCACTGCTAAGAGTTGCTTGGCTATATAATGTTTTTTCTGGTTCCATACAAAACAAAGAACTATTTTTTCCAGTTTGTCAAATGTAGTCCCCATTTTAATGGGGATTACATTAAATCTGTAGATTCCTTTAGGTCAGTGGTTTTCAACCTTCCTAATGCCTGTGTTGTTAACAAATTGAAGAAAGGGGTTGTGACCCACAGGTTGAGAACCACTGCTTTAAGTAGTATAGATGTTTTAACAATGTTGATTCTTACATTTGTTAATGTCTTCTACTACTCTTTTTTAGGGTTTCATAATTATCTTCATAGAGATCCTTCACATTCTTTGTTAGGAATATTCCCAGGTATTCTTTTTTCTTCTTTTCTTTCTTTCTTTTTTTTTTTTTTTTTTTTTTTTGCTACTGTGAAGAGTATTTTGTTCTTGATTTGCTTCTCATCTTGACTGTTATTGGTATATGCAAAAGCTACTGACTTTTTGGACATTGATTTTATACCTTGAGTTATTATTTTATTTCTTGATCACTTCCACGAGTCTTACAATTGATTATCTGGGGTTTTCTAGGTATAAAGTCACATAATCAGTGAAGAATATGAGTTTGACTTCCTCTTCCCCTGTTTTGATGCTCTTAATATTCTTCTCTTCCCTGATTGCATTGACTAAAACTTATAGAACTATGTTTAATAGTAGTGGAGATAGTGGACATCTTTGTCTAGTTCCAGCCCCAAGTGGTAACGCTTTCAGTATTAGTCCATTCAGTGTGATATTTGCTGTGGATTTGTTGTAGATGGCTCAAATGCTTTTTAAATATATGTAATATCTGTTTATCTGTTTCTATTACCCAATTCACAAACTTAGTGCTATAATTTCTCTAGATATCTAGCCTGTTCCTACAGTCCTCTATTCACCTCAGAGTCAGTTCAGATCATTTTCCACTCCTGAAAAATTATTTATGATTGTTATTTATATTATTTTCTATCAGAGTTGTACAATTTTATTAAGATACAACTCAAAATTTGTATCAAACCAGCCATGGTGGTGCACAACTGTAGTTCCAGCTATTTCAGAGGCTAGGGTGGGAAGATTACTTTAACTTGGGAGTTAAAAGTCCAGCCTAAGCAACATAGCAAGACGCCATATCTTAAAAAAGATTTATATGCCAACTTCATCCATAGCTATCTCCTTCCCCCACACTTCCATTCCTATAGTTCTTATAATAACATTTAATTGACACTTATATAAGGGAGGTGGCAGGAGTGTTGACCAGAGGCAGCTTTCATCAGAAGCTACTATCTGGAATGAGGAAAATCAGACTGAAGCAAAATCAGAGTAGTTGAAATTGGGGGGTAGATTGCAAGGAGAAGAAATCAAGGCACTCAGCAATGCCACTGAGACAAACTATGAGGATGAAGATGAGAAAGAGGAATGAAGAGAACAGAGGACAGATACAGGGCAGTCCAGGCTAAAGGAGTTTGGAGCTGAATAAAACAGTAAGGGACCCCCGCCCCCCATCCCAACTGGGTTCTCTCTGAGCATTGAACTACAAGGCCTCTCACTCTACAGGAGAGTGGTGTGAAGAAAGAAAGACCCAATTTTCTATATCTAGGAAACCCTAGGAATATTCTCCTCTGGGTCCCCCTTCTGCCTGGCAGAATAGTGAGCAATTTTGGAACCAGATGCCTTGCCACCTTGCAGCAACAACCCACCCCCCTATCTTTGTTTGATTGCCCAATGGACTGCCTCTTGCAGACACCTACTTCACAGTGAGAAGGTGAGTCAGAACACACAGTGTGGATGGGCTGCCATACTTCCAGACAGCAGAAAGGAAAAAGATTTGAATCATACCTATGCCCCATAGCAACTGAGGAAGCAAGGGTTACAGTCGCCACCGTCTTCATAACTGGCAACAAGTGGGATTCTTACCTGGTCACAGGAGAAAAGAGAGACAGGCCCTGCCCCCCATTGTGTCTGGTACATTGTGTGACTCCTGAACTGAATGTGCCATGTCCCCCGACACCTGTGAGAGGAAATGGTGGCTCAACTACACTAACTTTGACTAGTTTGGGGCTCTCCTGAGTCTCCCTCCTGCTAAAGGGGAACTTTCCTTGTTCTCTGGAATAACTCTGTCTGGCATCTCTGCTCAGTGGACCCCTCCTGGTGGTTCAGCTCCCAGCCAGTCCCCAGCCCCGCTAACTTGGAGATTGAGCAAGACTAGCCTCAGTTGACCTTCCTCTGGGAAATTCTCAGAAAGCAGATCTCCCTTCCCCAACCACTGGGGAAAGCCATGTCCCAGAAGTTGGTGAAGGCCCCAGATTTTTTAATTTAATAGGGCTGGAATTGTGGCTGGAACAGGCCAGCAAGCCTCAGATTTCCCTTCTCCTACCACAGTCAAAACCCACACATTTTAAACCTGTTGCAGTCTGAACTCTGGCAACAACCTGGATGCATTAATTTTTTTGAGGGTGGGGAGGCACTTGGACTGGAGCAGTTCAGCTTGCTATTATAGAGTTGCCCCTGATCTAGGAGTGTCACCTGGGGGTTCTGCCCCCAGCCCCACCCTACCTAACCTAGTGATAGAAAGGCTGGTCACACTCAGCAGCCCTGAGGAGGAGCATTGGGACACTGTGTGTGGGAGGAGCCACAGGTATAAGTTGCAGCCCATTAAATCAGTCAATGGTGAAAGGAGTGGTGAGCCCCATATCCTGGGGCCTCTGGATCTTATTTCAGCACAACAGTTTAGTTCCAAACAGATCTCCTGAGTGCTGCCTAAGGGAATCCAACCAGATGATCTCTCAAAAATGATTTAGGGACAACCTAACCTTACAGCTTTAAAAGTATAATAAATATATAAATAAACTGAAAATACATACAGAGAGGAATCAGCAAAAGAACTCTGGCAACATAAAAAATCAGAGCAGATCAACTCCCCCAAGAAATTACAAGGGAGATACAGCTGAAAATACCATCCATAGAGAAATTATTGAAATAACAGAAATAGAATTTATAATATGGTTGGCAAATAAGAAGAATGGAATTGAGGGGGGAAAATGGAAAAAGAAATTTTAAAAAGTCAAAAAATATCTCAAGAAAACAGTGAAATTAAAGTGAAAGAGGAATTCAAGGAGTTGTAAAGTACAGTAGAGGGTCTCAGCAGTAGAGTAGAACGTGAAAAAGAAATAATCTCAGATATCAAAGATAAGACTTTTGAACTAACACAAGCATTCAGAAAGGCATACAGGAATAGAGTAAAGGCAAAGCTATCACTGAGAGAGATACAGGACTAACTAAACACACAAATTTATGAATCATAAGGATTCCTGAAGGTGAAGAAGAGGGTCTTAAAATCATGGAATTTTTACTTCAGGACATCATTTAGTGGAGAATTTCCCAAGCATTGCAAGAGACCTACAAATTCAGATACTAGATAGTTTCCAAACCAGCATGGCTCATTCGAACAAAGCATCCCTTAACTTTGTAACTAACTTGGCCAAAATCAAAATGAAACAGAAAATTCTGTCAAACAACCAGGCATAAGCAACTTGTTACCTACAGGAGAAAAATATCAGGGAGACAGAAGATTTCTCAGTGAAAACCTTGAAGTCAAAGGCAGTGGCCATCTGCCTTTAACCGTCTTAAACATAACAGTTGTCAGCCAGGATTCTGTATCCTGCTACACTAAGTGTCATTAAGTGTCATGTTCAATGGAGAAATCAAATCTTTTACTGACACACAAACATTGAGGAATTTCAGCACAACAAAACCAGCTCTGCAGGATGTACTCATACCTGTTCTTTACACTGAACATCATATTGGACCACCAGCTAAGTAAAGATACCTAGAAACTAAAGGATAAACTTAGCTTCCACAATGTCACAGGTGACAAAAGTGATGGACCTCCAAAAATAAGATGAATAGAACTCCACCATACTTATTAGTTCTCTCAATAAATGGGAATGGTTTAAATTCCCCAAGGAAAACACATGAGCTGTCTGACTGGATAAAAAAAGGGCACAAACCAACTATATAATGACTTCAGGACACACATCAAACCTCTAAGGACAAAACAAAACTTGGGGTGAAGGATCAAAAAAACAATATTTCAGACAAACAGAAATCAGAGGAAAGGAAGGGTTGCAATCTTATTTGCAGATACAATTGGATTTAAATCAACAAAAGTAAAGAAAGACAATGTTGGACACTATATGCTGGTCAACAACAATACAACAAGAAGACACCTCAATCTTAAATATTTATGTTGACAACTTCAGTCCTCCCAGATATATAAAATGAACCCTAACCAATATGCACAATATGATATCCAGCAACACCATAAGAACTTTTTTTTTTAACTTCAGGACATCATGGTGGAGAATTTCCCAAGCCTTGCAAGAGACCTAGTAATTCAGATACTAGATAGTTTCCAAACCAGCATGACTCATTCAAACAAAGCATCCCTTAATACTTTAATACTCCTCTGACAGAACTGCAGAGACCCTCCAAGCAGAAAACAAAGAAGCAATGGATTCAAACCTGCCTTTAGAACAAGTGAGTTTAAGATATATACAGAAACTTTCATCCAAATAAAATTGAATATACATTCTACTCATCAGTCCATGGATTGTCCTCCAAAACTGGCACAAATCAAATATCAACAATTTTAAAATAATACAAATTATAATTTGTATTTTTTCAGACTACCACAGAATAAAGATAGAAATCAGCTCCAACAAAAATCTTCATCCCCATAAATTGATGGAAACTAAACAACCTTATGCTGAATGACAGCTGAGTCTAGGAGGAGCTAAAGGAGGAAATCATTAAATTTATCAAATAAAACAACAATGTAACCACAAACTATCAAAACCTGTGGGATACTGTAAAGGCTGTCCTAAAATGGAAATTTATAGCATTAAATTCCCACATCCAGAAAACAGAAAGAGAATAAGTCAACAACCTATGGACCACTTTAAGGAGGTGGAAAAGGAAGAGCAATCTAATCCCAAACCCAGCAAAAGAAAGAAATAACCAAAATTAAATCAGAATTAAATGAAATTGAGAATATAAGAATCATTTAGGTTATCATCAAAACAAAAAGTTGGTTCTTTGAAAATAATAAAATCAATAATCCCTTGGCCAGATTAACTAGGAACAGAAAAGTAAGATCTCTAACAACCTCAGTCAGATATTAAAAAAGGGAAATAGTAACAGATACCACTATTGTGCAAAAGACTATCACAGATTACTGCAAAAAACTCTATGCTCCAAAATTTGAAAAAGTGGAGTAAATGGACCAATATCTGGAATCACACCACCTTCCTAAACACAGAAAGAATTAAAAATTTGAACAGACCAATATTAGCCACAAAAATTGCATCAAAAATACAAAATCTTCCAAAAAAAAGAAAAGTCCTGGATCAGATGGTTTCACACCAGAGTTCTAAAAGTCTTCAAAGAGAAGTTCATACCTATATTGAAGACTCTTAGGAACCCTCCCTGACTCATTTTATGAAGCAAACATCATTCTGATAACAAAACAAGGAAGGACCCAACATAAAAGGAAAACTACAGACCAATATTGTTAATGAATATTGATGCACAAGTACCCAATAAAGTCCTAGCAAACAGAATATTTAAAAAATTATACATCGTGATCAAGTAGGCTTCATCCCAGGATCCAAGGTTGGTTCAATATACAGAAATCCATAAATGTAGTTTACCCATAAACAGAAGCAAAAACAAAGACCATATGATCCTCTCAATAGACACAGAAAAAGCATTCAACAAACTTAAGCATCCTTTCTGACAAGAACATTTAAGAAAATAGGCATAGATGAGATATTTCTTAAACTGATAGAGGCCATTTACAGCAAATCAGTAGCCAATGTCATATTGAATGGAGTAAAACTCAAAGCCTTTCCACTTAGAACTGGAGGCCTACAAGGATGTCCATTATCCCTAATGTTATTCAACATAGTGCTGGAATTTTGAGCTAATGAAATTAGAAAAGAAAAAGATATCGAGGGTATTCAAATGGGAACACAGAAAGTCAATTTCTCATTCTTTGCAGATGACATGATCTTTTACCTAGAAAATGACAGGGACAAAGCTCTTAGAAGTGATTAAGGAACATAGCAATGTCTTGGAATACCAACAAAAAATTGATACCCACAAATGAGTAACTTTCATATATGCCAACAACAGTCAAGCTGTGAATAAAATAAAAAACTCTGTTTTTTTTTTTTTTTGTTTTTTTTTAACAGCACTACCAAAGAAGATTAAATACCTGGGAAAATATCTAACAAAGAACATGAAAGGTCTCTATAAAGAGAACTCTGAAACCCTGAGAAAAGAAATAGCAAAAGTTGTTAACATGCACTAGAATGATAGTCTAGCAAGGGGGGAGGAGGAAGAGGAGAGGGGAGAGGGAAAGACAGAGTGATTGGCCAGAGGAAGTAGGACATTTGGCAGGATCTCACCTAATGTGTACAATGTGAGGGTGTTCAGCATGCCCCCTGGGGGAGGGGATATTCTACAAGTTGAATTTTACCTTGGAACTGAGAACAATGTAACCTAAAAACCTGCACCCTCATATTAATTTGAAATTTAAAAAAAAAAAAAGAAATACGGTAATGTCTCAGGATACAAAAATCAATGTCCACAAATAAGTAGCCTTCATATATGCCAACAACAGTCAAGCAAAGAATAAAATCAAAGACACAATACCCCTCACAGTAGCTTCAAAGAAAATGAAATATGTAGGAATATATCTGACAACGGATGTGAAAGTTCTCTACAGGAGAACTACAAAATCATAAGAAAATAAATAGCAAAAGACACTAACAAATGGAAGAACACGCCATGCTCATGGCTGAGAAGAATCAACATCATTAAAATGTCAATACAACCCAAAGCAATATACAGATTTAATGCAATTCATAGCAAAGCACCAATGTCATACTTTGAAGAATTTGAAAAAGTATTACTTCATTTCATTTGAAACCAGAAAAACCTGATAGACAACATAATTTTTAGAAATAAAACTGGAGGCATCGTGTTACCAGACTTCAGTTTATACTACAAGTCTATAGTGATCAAAACAACATGGTATTGGCACAAAAATAGAGACAACGAATAGAGAATATAAAGATGAACTCAGCCACATATCACCATCAAATGCTTTTGACAAACCAAACAAAAGCATGTACTAAGAAAAAGAATCCCTATTTAATAAATGGTGCCAGGAGAATTAGTTAGCCATACATAGAAAACTGAAATTGAACCCACACCTTTCACTATTGACAAAAATTGATTCTCACTGGAAAAAAAGATTTAAATTTAAGGCACAAGACAATAAAAGTTCTAGAAGAGAATGTAGGGACAATGCTAGACAAAATTGGCCTAGGCAAATATTTTAGGAAGAAGACTGCCGTGGCAATTACAGCAACCCCAAAAATAAATAAATGGGACATAATCAAGCTCAAAAGTATCAGCACAGCTAGGGGTACCACAAACAAAGCAATCAGACAGCCTGCAGAATGAGAGATTTTTGTGTGCTATGAATCTGACAAAGGTCTGATAACTGGAATCTACAGTCTACAGAGAACTCAAATTAATCAACAAAAAAGGAGAAAACAACTCCATTTATTAGTGGGCAAAAGACTTGAACAGAAACTTCTCTTGAGATGATAGACAAAAGGCCAAAAAACACATGAAAAAATGCTCATTGTCACTAATCATTAGAGAAATGCAAATCAAAACCACTCTGAGATATTACCTAGCCCCAAACAGAATAGTCTCTATCACAAAATCCTGAAACTGCAGATGCTAGCATGGATGTGGAGAGAAGGAGCACTTTTGCACTGTTGGTAAGATTGCAAACTTAATACAACCTCTATGGAAAAAATATTGAGAATTCTCAAAGAACCAAAAGTTTAACTTCCATTTGATCCCACAATCCCATTATTCAGTATCTACCAAGAAGAAAAAAAGTCAAGACTCCAGAGGCCAAATTTACTATGGTTGTAACCCAGATTACGCCTTTGGAGATGCCTTACACGACTAACCATGGATGTACAATTCTTAAAGAATGAACAGACTGCATTCACCGGAACCACTTTCATTGGCTATGTAAGATATGGACTGGTCAGAGTCCGAACAAGTTTACAGTTTCTGGGATGAATGAGATAAAGACTGGTAATGGGAGAATGTGATTGCTACCCTTTTTCAGCGACACCCTCTGATCACCTGGCTTGTGTGCGCCAAATTCCTGCTGCTATTGACTCCCTGTAGAAGCTAAGATTTCTTCCATCTCAGGAACCCTACTGACAAGAGAACCCTGAATGAGGCAGAAAACTTTGAAGCAACTGTTTTCAAATTGGCCAAGATACTCCTGACTGCTGACATCTGTTACAGCAATCTATTACAGCAATCAATGATCTATTACATCGTCGGTGGCATGTCCTCCCAGAAGGAAGTGTTCATCACAAGGAACAGAGGTAGCCCAGGAGATATTTGTCCTCTAGTTCCTCTGAATGGAGTGTGATTCCAAGTTGAGACAAATCACAACCACTGGCAGCCAGCACCTGAGCGTGATGATGGAGGAATACCTGCACCAAAGCCCTCAATGCCATGAGGAGGCACACCTCTCCTGGAGGCGCTTTTTCAGTTTTTTTCAGTAGTCCCAGTTTATAACAATTACACACTTTATACTACGGTGATGAGCACTGCCAGCCCTGACAAGTGCATGACCAGGATCAGAAACCCAAGCTGGAAAAAGAAAGAAAGAAAGAAAGAAAGACAGAAAGAAGGAAGGAAGGAAGGAAGGAAGGAAGGAAGGAAGGAAGGAAGGAAGGAAGGAAGGAAGGAAGGAAGGAAAAGAAAAGGAAAGAAAGAGAAAGTATGTCATTATGAACAACACAGACTCCTTCCTCACCTAGTTTCTCAGCCTTGTGAAACATGGGCCAGGGATCACTAGGGACCTTGCTTTGGCAAAGTGGGGAATTGGCTTTGTCTACTATTCTCTTCCCTTCGTGGTTTGCCTTGACCCTCTCCAAGCTTCTATCCTGACTGAAATAAACTCAAAAATAAGTAGTCTCAAAGGTCAACCCATATCCTCAGGCTTTTTCTCCAGCCTTAATGGTTCTGTTATAACAACTCTGTATCCACTAAAGAAATGAGCTGGCATAACCTTTGTTCATTGTGGAGGGCTTCTGAAAGAACCTAAGAAAAGATTAAGGTTCTTCCAAAAGCATGTGAAATTTACTAAATGTAGAATATAAATGTTAACACAATAACTAAGAAAATACCGTGGAGGCTATATTAACCAGTTAGATGAAAATATTTCAAATTGTATATAAAACCAGCACATTGTACCCCATGATTGCATTAATGTACACAGCTATGATTTAATAATAAAAAAGGAAAAAAAAATGGAGAACTAGAGTTTGAATAGAGCCTGTCCGAAGATGTGTTAGTCTGACTTTTGATCATGTTGTTTCCTGTAATGAGATTTTCATTTTCTATAAAATTTCTAATGTTTTTGGAAAAACCTAGGGACCTCCTTTTTTCTAAATAGCTATTAATATTTTGTTATTGCTTTTTGAAAGTAATAGGAAACCACATTATTTCCATTTGTAATTTATCTTTAGTTAATAGAATGTTAAAAGAGATGTTAGCAAAGAAAATAAAAAATTTTTCCAAGAAAAAAAGAAATGTCTATACTTACATTTACATACATAAATATATACATATGTATAAATGTATTTTATACATTTATATAAATATAAATTAAAAAGTATTTATATACTTTTTATATTTTTATATAAATAAAAATTAAATTGTTATTTATATAAATTTTATGTAAATTTATATAAATTTCAGACTGGGCATGGTGGCTCATGCCTGTAATCCTAGCATTTTGGAAGGCTGAGACTGAGAGGATCACTTGAGGCCAGGAGTTTGAGACCAGCCTGGAAAACAGCAAAACCTTGTCTCTACAAAAACTAAAAAGTTAGTGACGCATGGTGATGCATGCTTATACGCTGAACTACTTGGGAGACTGTGCACAGAGGATCACTTGAACTCAAGAGTTCTGAGGCTGCATTAAGTTACAATGATGCCACTACACTCTTCCAAGGCAACAGAGCAAAAATTTCTTTCAATTAAAATAAAAACAAATACAAAAAACTATTTTACTTTTCTGGTAGGCAGGTAAAAACTAGTTAAACGTGTGTACCAAGAACATGTAGAAGAAATTTTATAACAGCTTTATTCAAAATAGTCAGAAACTGAAAATGTCCATCAAGATTAGAATGAAAATGAACTAGGATGTATTAATATAAAGTGAAGTATTAAATATTGCTGTAATAATCAGACAAATATAAAGCAAAACCACCACCCAAAAATACGTGTATCAGAATTACTAAATTTTAAAAATAATAAAATAATTGTATTTGGCAAAGTGGGGAATTGGCTTTGTCTACTATTCTCTTCCCTTCATGGTTTGCCTTGACCCTCTCTAAGCTTTGTTTGTAATTCGGGGACATATCTCCATAAAAAGTATAGATGATAAATTTGATCATTATCCTTTCCAAAGCTTTTTTTTAAGAGTTTTGTTAGTGAGAATTCATTGTAGCAACAATGAATAAATTTTCTATCTTGAGTTATGAATAATTTACAACTGCAATTGTGCCTCCATGGTTTTTTTTTTTCAAAGACTTCTTATAGAGTGAAAATTTTATGATCTTTTGAAGCACTTCTGTATTATCATTAAATTTGGAAATGCACTTGTTCTGTAACCCAGCAGTTTCTGGGTGTATAGAGCTGCTACCTGTTAGAGCTCTTACATAGTGGTCAAGCAGATTTCCACAGCAAACTCCATTACAGCATTGCATATACTAGAATCCTAATGTGTGTCCACCAGCCCTGAAATGAGTAAATTCATTGTGATGAGATGATACAGTGAAATACTACATGTGAATAAAAGTGAAAGATGGAGACATGAAAGCATACTGCAAACATAAATCTATTAAGCGATTTTTTTTTTTCCAGTTTGGCTGGAGCTGGGTTCAAACCTGCCACCATAAGTATATGGGGCTGGCACCCTACTCACTGAGCCATAGGTGCCACCCCCTGCAAACATAAATCTAAATAAAAGAGGCCAAACACAGAGAATAGCATAGTAGAATTAGCAGTTAAAAGCAACCTATGGTGTTTAAAGATACTTTTTTTAGAACTTAAAATTATAAATGAACAATATTACTATGAGATAGAATGGTGAGTACATATGGTGCAGGGAGGATTCTTTGTTTGAAAATGAGAGTAAAAAGGGCTTCTGGTAGTGTTAACCTTGTTCTGAAATTCCTGGAAATCTGTGGTAGAACAGAGGCTAAAATATGTTGCAATAAGAAGTGAATGATTACTTTTCTAGGGAAGTGAGAGATCACCTTCACCCTCCCCTTAGCTCCTCTGTGGGCTTTTGGCTGAGCCTAAGAACCAGACTAACCCAAGGTAGATTAACGCAGAAGCGCACACAAGTTTTGCTAGTTATCCATGTATGTGGGGATCGCCACAAGAGTGTGAAGTCCAGACAAATGGCTAGAGTAAGTTGCTTGTATACTTTTCAGACAAAGAATAATAAATTTGTCAAAGAAAAATGACAAAGAAATGGCAAGACAGAGGAGATCTAGATAGAAGCAGTAAATTCAGGGGGAGTCACTAGGAGATGTATGGGGGTGTAAAGTTAGTGGAAGATAACGGTAACCTCAGGAAATTTATTTACTCAGGCTCAATGCAGGACCTCAATTCCTAGAATCTCATGATAAAGGCTAATTTCTTGGTCTGATATGGGGAAAGTACCAGAACCAGAGGGTACCAAAGACTCCAGAGGAATCTTTATGGCTTACCACATGCAGAAAAAGACAGATCAAATATTCCTTTTTTGAAACTACAATTTCTCCAATGTTTCATCTCAAAGTAATATGCTAATTCCACATATGTGGCAATGGCACACCCTTCTTTACTTCAGTTCATTTCCCATGATCACACTATTGAACTACAACTTGTTGAGTTGAGAAAGATACAGGCAGTCTGACTGAGGTTATTACTGAAAAAGGTTCTGTAGGTTTGTTCTTAAGTCAAAATTGTATGTAAGTTGATAAAGGTACATTTACCTATTACCTGTAATAGACACTGAAAGTGCAAGTTGTATGTAAGTCAGATGTTTGTAACTCGGGGACTGCCTATATTCATTCTTCAAAGTAAGAGGAAGAAATACTCATTTTCTTTTTCATAAATCAAACTTTTCTAATTGAATATATAAGGAAACTTCAAATTCACACAGTGTGCATTATAAAATCATCCAAGTAAATATCATGTGCTATAAAACTTGCATCTTCTCATATGAGGACATGAAACAAAGAATGAATGAAATGTACAAAATAACAATTATAGGACAACAGTTGGATAGGAAATAAAATAGCTAAATGGACAAATTGATCGAGGAACTAAGGTTTCGGGTGGAGATGAATTGGGTAATTCTCCCAATGAGAGATCTTACTGTACAATTGTACAACTTTCAAAATATTTGGTGTACATTCTGATAAACAATGTAGCAAATAAAAGGATATTTGAATAATTTGACTTCTTTTTATATTTTTTCTTCCTAATGTTAAAAGTTTAAGGGGAAAGGAGTGTCCTGTGAGTGAAGACAAAACATCAGTGGGTATTAGTTTATTGTTTTTCTGAGCCAGAGGACCTACCAGGTAAAGGATTTCAAAAAATTACTTCTGATAGCATTAGTGTGCTCAGTATTCATTAGCAATCAACTTACCCCCACTTCCAGAGTTGTAGGAACAAAAATTTGAATTATCCTTGCTTTTGCAGAAATGGCAGTAAGGGGGACTGATACCATTCACTGATATTATAGGGTATAAGACCTCCATTTTGCTCTGTAGCAAACTAAATTCAGAGAGATGGCATGACTTCCCCCAAAGTCCTGGCATGTCAGAGAAAACAGCAGATCTAGGTCTCCTGATGATTCTCTCCATGAATTACTACCCGAAATGGGTGAAGGGTCTAAACTGAACATCACTGCTTCATTTTTTTTTTTTTTTTTTTTAGGCAGAATCTCATTTTGTTTCCCCTGGTAGAGTGCTGTGGTGTCATAGCTCAGACTCCAGGGCTCAAACAATTCTCTTGCCTCAGTCTCCCAAGTAGGTGGGACTACAGGCACCTGCCACAATGCCCTTCAGTACTTCATTCTATTCTTCCTCGAATTACTTCAAATGATAACATCTGAGAAAAACAGCAGACATTCTGCTGTTGTGAGAAAGTCTCCAAATTGATCAGTGATGCAGAGAAATGAGTCCTGCAATGAAATAGCCTGAGTAGTAAGAAGGATCACTTACACTCTCATGGCAAGTAGCAATCTTTATTTCTTCCACCAAAACTTATGTAGACACATAACTTAATAAACACATGACTTAAACCTTGGCCCCAGGCCTCTTACTGCCTGGTACTTATGGGCCCACAGATAAATCAGATTAACTGATAGCCATTTTACTAACATTATCTAAAGCCATCCTTGGGTACTTTTTCTTCCCAATGTACTCAGCCTTACTATGAAACTAATTTAGGGCTTTCACATGAAAGCTATAACCCAGTTACAACCTAAGAATAGGGGAAAGGGGGAAAGGGAGAAGAGGGAGGTGGGAGGGGGTTGAGGGAGGGGTATTGGTGGAATCACACCTACGGGGCATCTCACAAGGGCAAGGGTGAAACTCAGCAAATGTGAAATGTAAATGTCATGCCACGGTGACTGGGAAAATGCCAGGAAGGCTATGTTGAATATTGG
>CAUYPK010027512.1:0-16482 GCA_963574355.1 Loris lydekkerianus
ATGCTGGAGAGCTGGTTTAGTTGTGGCAAATTTCTTCAACATGTGAATGTCGTTGAACTTTTAATTTCTCTGTCATAAATGAAGCTCAGATTAGCTGGGTACAGGATCCTGGGTTGAAAGTTTTAGGAGATTAAAAGTCAATGACCATCCTCTTCTAGCTTGAAAGGTTTCAGTAGAAATATCTGCAGTTATTCTAATATTCTTCCCCTTGTAGGTAATGGTTTTCTTTCATCTGGCTGCTTTCAGAATTTTCTCCTTCATATTAACTTTAGTGAAATTCATTATGATGTGTCTGGGGGATGTCTTATTTGGGTTGAGTCATGCTGGAGCTCTGAAACTGTCAGCTATCTGAATTTCAGAATCTCTTGGCATGTCTGGAAAGTTCTCTTTCATAATCTCTTGGAGAAGACACTCTGTGCTTTCATCACTTTTGGGGATCCCTATAAGACAAATATTGGTTTCTTAGAGTTATCCCAAAGCTCTCTGAGAGAGTAATCTGTTTTTGCCCTCCATTTCTCTTCCTCTCTGAGAGTTTGGGAGTGTTTGAAAGCTTTGTCTTCAATGTTAGAAATTCTTTCTTCTGCTTGCTTTATTCTGTCATTGAGGGATTCTACTGTGTTTCTCAGATCTTTGAGCACTGCAACTTCTTGTCTCAATGTGTCAAAATCTTTGGTTGTTTGGTCTTTGAATTTGTTGAATTCTTGAGACATCTTTTGGGTTACTGCTTAGAATTCTAATTCGATCTTATTTGCTATCCAGATTCTGAATTCAATTTCTGACATCTCAGCTATTTGTGCATGGGATCTCATGCTGTGTCTGCCCCATTTTTCCTTGGGGGAGTTGATCTACTTTGATTAATCATATTGGCAGAGTTTTTCCTTTGATTTCATCTCATGACTTGTTTTTCACAGTTGCCTCTGGCTGTCCTCAGAGTTGGGGTGGTGTCTCTCTGAGATTAGACCCCGGGTATCACTCTATTGTTGCTGGATCTTTGTAGGGAGTAACCCTGTGTAGCTCTTCTGGGGCTGCCCCAGCCAGGGAGTTCTGGTTTTGGTAGCAGGTCTGAATTGTGACACCCCCAATCCAGCAACAGGGAGGGGGGGTGCACACAGTTCTGGGAGTGCCTGGCGCTCAGTGACTTTGGCACAGAGGGCCCAAGGCTCCAGCAGTCTCTGGCCAGGAGAAGGGCTCCATGCAGAGACAGGTGGGGCTCCCACGCGGCTACTAGAGTCTCTGGCCAGACAAGCAAGCAGTGTGAAGGCAGGGAGGGTACAGGACATGGGGTTGTGTGGCTCCCGGAGTTCCTGGTCAGGGCATGGGGAGGCCTGTGGCAGCTCTTATAGAGGTCCGGGAGGGTGCCAAATGTGGGTCCTGGTGCAGCTCTTCCAGAGGTCCGGGAGTGTCCTGGGGCAGCTCTTCCTGATGGCTCTTTCCTTTTTATGTGCTCTTAGGGAAGGCCAATCAGATGAAGACACAAACTCTTTTCCCCCTGCACTGTAGTGCTCTGTAAGGCTATTCAACTCTTCAGTAATATTTTTATTTCTGTGTTCACCTTAATTCTGTGTAAAAAACACTGGAGTGGGGCAAAGGGCTTCTTCCCCTTGGAGAATATGTAGAATATGTAGGGTGAATGTTCTTGCATAAATGACATTTAAATACTTCCCAGACCCATCATAATGACAAAAAGATCTATAAAGCTATTGTTTTCCTGTGATGAAAAGCCCACAAAATACTAAAGATGCTTAATTTAAATATTTATTGCATATATCTAAGGCTGGTGATGTTTGAATTAGTAATAAAATAAATATGTATCTTTTTTCATAGGTCATTATATATTTATTCCAAAATCAAATTGTTTGCTTTTATTTTAGTAAACTTACTAAGTATGTTATTATAATCAAGATTTTCACATAAACTGTGTCTATTGACAGAATTTTCCAAGAGAGATATAACATGAGCAGCATGTAGGAGTTCAAATGTTCTAGCAGCTATATTTAGAAAAGTAAACAGAAATAGGAGAAGCTAATTTTAATAATATATATTTTTAAAACCCATATATCTAAATACTATAATTTTAACATGTAATCAAACCAAGTATCAATGAGCTATTTAACATTCTTTTTTCATATTAATTGTTCAAAATCCATTGAGAATTTTACATGTATAGTACATCTCAATTTGAACTGACAACTTATCAAATACTAAATAGCATTTGTGTGGCTGGTGGGCAACGTATTGAGCAGCAAAGGTCTCAAAGATTAACAAATTTATTTTCGAAGTGTACACATTTTAATGTATTTTTTATCAAAATATAAATTTAAATGAATATGAAATCAAAAGTATAAATTATGTTTCATATGTATTTTAAAAATTTTCTTCAAAATGTTCAAATTCATATATTTTTTGTTTCTATAGATTTAGGGGATACATATATTTATTATTTCATAGATGCATGATAGTAGTGAAGTCAGGGCTTTTTGTGTAACCTCTACCCAAATAGAATACATTGTACCTGATAGGTAAATTTTGATTCCTCACCCATGCCTATTCCTCCCTTTTCTTAGTTTCCAATGTCAATTAAACCACTTTATATGATCATATATACTCGTTTTTAGATCCTACTTACAAGTGAGAACATGCAGTATTTATTTTTATGTTTCTGAGACACTTCATTTTGGATAATGGTCTCCACTCCCATCCAAGTTCTTGCAAAAGATGGTATTTCATTCCTTTTTATGACTAAGTAGTATTCCATGGTATATATATATACCACATTTCTTTATTTGCTTCTCAGTTAATGGGCACTTAGGTTAGTTCCATATCTTTGCAATTGTGAATTGTGCTGTAATAAACATATGAGTATAGGAGTCTTTTTGATTTAATGACTTCTTTCCCCTGAGCAGATCCCTAGTAGTGAAATTGTTAGATAGAATGGTAGGTGTCCTTTTAGTTCTTTGAGGAATACCCATACTGTTTTCCATAGAGGTTGTACTAATCTTCATTTTCACCAGCAGTGTATAAGCATTCCCTTTTTACTGCACCCATACCAACATTTATTGTTTTTCAACTTTTTGTTAATAGCTATTCTGACAGAGGTAAAGTGATATATCATTTTGGTTTTAATTTGCATTTCCCCAATGATAGTAATGTTGAACATTTTTCATAAGTTTGGTGGTCACAAATCAGTAGCATTTCCATATACTAAGAATAGCTGAGCTTAAAGTCAAATCTAGAACTCAATACCGTTTACAATAGCTGAGAATAAAAAATATTTAGGGATATACTTAACCAAAGAGGAGAGAGATCTCTGCAAGAACTACAAAATATTGATGACAGAAGTCATAGATGAAACAAACAAGTGGAAAAACATCCCACACTCTTGGATTGGAAGAATCAACATTGATAGTCCATACTATGTAAGGTGATTTACAGATTCAATACAGTTACCATCAAAATACTTAAGTCATTTTTCACATAATTAGAAAAAATAATCCTAAATTTTACGCGACATAAAAATAGAACCCAAATAGCCAAAGCAATCTTAAGGAAAAAGAACAAATCTGGAGACATCACATTACCTAACTTCAAAGTATAGCACAAGGCTGTAGTAATCAAAACTGCATGGTATTGGTCTATATAAAAGCAGACACATAGACCAATGAAACATAATAGAGAACCTAGAAATAAAGCCATATACCGACACTAACTGATCTTTAATAAAGCCAACAAAAACATACACTGAAAAAGAATGCCCTATTCAAAAACTGGTGCAGGGAAAATTGTATAGCCATACATAGAAGAATGAAACTGGATCCCTACCTCTCACTATGTACAAAAATTACCTTAAGATGGACTAATGACTTAAATGTATGACCTGAAGTCATGAAAATCTAGTAGTCACAGGAAAATGTCTTCTGGACATTGGCCTAGGCAAAGAATTTATGGCTGAGACTCAAAAAGCAAATAAGCAGCAATAAAAGCAAATAAATAGGACTTAATTAAACCAAAAATTTCTGCACAGCAAAGGAAATAATCGACCTTGTAAATTGATAACCTTCAGAATGGGAGAAAATACAGAGTATATATCTGAAAAGGGACTAATATCCAGAATTTACAAAGAACTCAAATAAATCAGAAAGAAAAAAGTAAATAACCCCATTAAAAAGCAAGCAAAAGACGTGAACATATTTTTTTCCAAAAGAAGACATACAAATGGCCAAAATCATATTTTAAGATTAAAAGACAAATATACATTTTAATTAGTGTGAAAATATCAAGTCACACTTGTTCAAGTAAAACTGACATTTATGTAACTTTTTGAAATTTTAATAAAATCCTATGAAATAATACGGTCAAAGTAAAAATTTTTGTATTTCTAGCATTCAATGTTCATCTAGTTGTCATTCCAAAAAAATGATGTTATACTTTATGCTAAATCTACATAAATAAAAATTTAAGAATAAAGTGACTTGATTAATATTGAAAAATATTCCCCTGAGGCCATGTGGTAATTTGTGAGTAATTGTAGATTCACAAGTGTAATAAAAATAAAAGGGAAGAATAATGTAATAGGCACTATTGGAAAAGATATTTTTGCAATGCAAGAATCTATATCATTCAGGCTGAAAGGATAAGTTACTTTCGGTAGGTTACTTTAGTTTTTCTCTTGCCTAAGTACTTCTGCTACTGAAATATTCCCTGCAGTCTGAAGCAGACACAATTTCATCCCTAATGATGGCAGTGGTACAATTCATGATGACATTTAGAGAGCATAAGGCAAGATACGTTGAGAGACATTCTGCAACCTAGATAGTGTTACTCATGAAAACAGAAGTTTACAACACAGGCTGTGGCTGTGCCAGAATTACTGATTGCTATCTCTTCAGTGATAGAGGCACCCATGCATTCTTTAGTGTAGTGGGGGGCGTGTGGTAGGCATGGTACGAGGCAAACATTTCCTGTTACTTGGGTCTAAGGGCAGTACTGCTCCCAAGCCACCTGGTAAAATAAAATAGTTAGCTTATGAAGCTACAGCCAACTAGGAAATATGTTTCTTTGTACTTGTTTTCACTCCCTGCCTCACCACCCCTTTTCTCTTATTGTTGATTCTTGAGATTGCATGCCTCAATAAAGTGTTAGAATAAGCATTTGCCCAAGGATTTATCTTCTGTGGAGCCCCGAGTGAATTAAGTTATTCCTCTAGGATTACTAGAAATAATTTCATGATCACATTGGTAGATTTTTTTTCAGCACCCTGAAAAGAACTTACTTGTACTCAATGACTAAAATGAATTTAAATAGCTACTCTCACATCTCATTCTCACATTGTCATCGGCCAGTCCCCATTGCCAACGTCTAAATTTTTCAGTTAACATTTGCTGAGGGCTTATCATGAGTCAGTCATCACGTGCCAGGGATTTTGCTTGCATTATATCATTTAATCCAGACAACAACCTTATGAGACAGACACAATTATCTCTGCCTTATAGAAGATAGCATTTAAGCTTGCCTAGGTCAAGTATTATAATTTGCCCAAGGTTGCTTGTTTAAGGTCCTACAGCTGATAAACAAGAGAAATGTGAATCAAATTCCACTTGCGAATACAGTGTCTGGACTCTTAATCACTGTGCCATACATACTATCTCTCTGGGATAGAAACTTTTGTCACTATGTTTAGCACTTGGATCACCTCTGTCATCAGTCTTTCACTAACCACTTGATATCATAGATACTTGTTTTGGGTTGTCTCTGCATAGCTTTAATCGACTCTGAAATAATCACAAATTAAGGCTTGTCACTCAAAACAACTTCCCATCCATGACTGGAAATTCTGAATTTCCCCTTTTGACTATAGCCCACTCTCTTTTTACCTTTATCCCACTAGTGCTCCTATCAAATGTATGTTTTCAATCACTGGAACACAATCCATCTTATTAAGAAACATTCCAACATTCTACTTGGTTTATCTTTAATTGGGCCCATCTTGCAAATTACCAACCATTGGATGTCCCCACCCTATTTCTTTGCTGTTAATTCTGAGCTTATAAGCTGTATAAGAGGAAAAGCACAAATACCTCATTAACTGGGCCCTGAAGGCTGTTGAATCATTCATTTGTTTTCAAAACATTTTTAAAGTTTTTACAATGATCAAATACTCTGCTAGATATTAGAAATTTAGAGATGAAAGAATAAGTTATGTTTTCAAGTAACTCACAAATAAATAGCAAACTATAAATTATTTGGTTGTTGCCATAGTCTTCTTTTCATAGCTGTGACTCAGTGTGGCTCAGAAAAACCTGAGGATTGAAAACAGTGACTTTGTCATTACACTTGATTCAGAATGTGCTCCCAATTATAACTAAGCTTGAGCAGAGACATGATATTCTTTAATCATGGGTCATGCCAGCACCATTCTCTTACCTTTTAATTAATGTCCTGAAATATAATTTTCTTTAAAATACACATGCCTCTTTTCCACCACCATACACATGAGGTTCCCCTCAGTAGGTGATATCCAAATGCTACCTGTACCAAAATGGAATATGGAGAAATAAGTAGACCTAGAAAGCAAGTTAGAAATGGGAAGTACGCAAAAGAGAAGAAATGTCCAGAGGAGAAGAATATAATATAGAACAATACAGAAGCCTGGAAGTAAAAAGTATTTAATAAGGAAGAGATCTTAATTGCTTTTGCAAGTAGGAGAGCCTTGGAAAGATTTTCCCAAGCAGATTCAGTAGAGTAGTAGAGGTGGTAATGGCTTGGAAATTAATGGGTTGAATTTGAGATGTTTCTAATACATGCAGAGGGAAGTTGAATATACAGGTCTTACATTTAGACAAGAGACTTGTGTTATATGTAAAGATCTTAGAATCAGTAATATACAGAAATAACTGACAGAGAATAAGTAAGGTTAAGAAGAGTGTTAACATTTGGATTGTAGTGGAAAATGTCTGTGACAGGAGTTGAGGGAGTTATGACTGGAAAGGAGACTGATACAGAATGGCTAGAGAGGCAGGAGAAAATGTCACTCCATACAGTGGAGAAGAGGTTTCAAATGGAGAGCAAAGGATATTGTTAAATGTTGTAGGTAGGACAAGTCAGGTAAGTACCAAAGTATTTATTTAATATTAGCAACTGGAAGTTCATTGGGGACCACTGCAATAGCAGTGATGTGTTCAAATTTGATCCCGAGTGTTGGAGTTGAGGCCTGGTAGGAGGTATTTGGATTATAGGGGCAGATTCCTCTGGAGTGAGATCTCCCTTCATTAGTTCACAGAGAGCTGGTTGTTTAAAAAGAGTATGCCACCTCCCCCATACCTTGCTCCCTCTCTTGCATGTGACATGTCTGTTTCACCTTCATCGTCCACCTTAATTGGAAGTTCTCTGAATGCTCTCTCTGCAAGCAGATGCTGGTATCATTCTTCTTGTCCAGCCTGCAGAACTGTGAGCCAAATAAACCTCTTCTTTTTATTTTTTATTTTTATTTAATTTATTTATTTATTTTGAGACAGAGTCTCACTTTGTTGCCCTCTGTAGAGTACTGTGGCATCACAGCTCACAGCAACCTCCAACTCTTGGGCTTCAGCTATTCTCTTGCCTCAGCCTCCCGAGTAGCTGAGACTACAGGTGTCTGCCACAATACCTGGCTATTTTTTGTTGCAGTTGCCACTGCTGTTTTAGCTGGCTGGGGCAGGGTTCAAACCCCCCATGCTCAGTATGTGGGGCTGGTGCCCTATCCACTGAGTCACAGGTGCTGCCCAAACCTCTTTTTTTTTTTTTTTTTTAGAAATTATCCAGCCTCGAGAACTGGATAACCACATGTAAAAGACTGAAAGTTGCTCCACACCTTTCACCACTTGCAAAAATTGATTCAAGATGGATAAAAGATTTAAATCTAAGGTATGAAATGATAAAAATCCTAGAAAAGAAGTGTGGGAAAAACTCTTGAGGATGGCATCCTGGGGAAAGATTCTATGAAGAAGACTTCACTGGCAATTGCAACAACAAAAATAAACAAATGGGAGTTAATTAAACTTAAAAGCTTTTGCACAGCTAAGGACACAATGATCAAAGCAAATAGACAACCTTCAGAACTGCAAAAGATATTTGCATGTTATGAATCTGACAAAGGCTTGACAACTAGGATCTATAGAGAACTTAATCATCAAAAAAAGATCAAACAATTCCATCTATCACTGGACAAGAGACATGAACAGAACTCTCCCTGAGAAAGACAAACAAATGGACAGTAAACATGAAAAAATGTTTATCATTCTTAATCATCAGAGAAATGCAAATCACAACTGCCCAGAGATATCACCTAACCCCAGTAAAATCAGCGCACATTACAAATTCCCAAAATTACAGATGCTGGCGTGGATGTGGAGAGAGTGGAACACTCTTACACTGTTGGTGGGACTGCAAACTAATACAGCTTGTTTGGAAAGAAGTATGGAGAATCCTCAAAGAACTCAAATTAGACTTCCATTTGACCCTGCAATCCCACTACTAGGCATCTCCCCCCCCCAAGTAATCATTTTATCATAAAGACATTTGCACTAGATTATTTATTGCAGCTCAATTTACAATCACCAAGATGTGGACACAACCTAAAGGCCCATCAACTCCGGGATGGATTAACAAACTGTGTTATATGTATATCATGGAATACTATTCAGCCATGAAAAATATGATGACTTCACATCTTTTGTATTAGCCTTGATGGAGTTGAATCACATTCTTCATAGTAAAGTGTCATAAGAACAGAAAAGCAAATATCCAATGTACTAGATACTAATATGAAGCCAGTAGATGACCTAATTCATGACAATATAGGAGAAAAACTCATTTCAATTCAAGTTGGGTGAATTTTTAAATTTCTTAAAAAAAAAAAAAAAAAAATAAGAAACCCAGCCTCAAGTATTCCACTCTAGCAGTGCAAAATAAACTAATACAAGCATTCTCAGGAAAGAAGACTTGTCATAAACCAGATTGTAATATGTTGAGAAAGTGAATTAATTTGTCACAGACTATACTCTTTTAACTATTTTTTTGCAGAGAATGGAAGGAGAAAGGACAATATTGACTTGAGGGGAAAAAAAGAAAAGATTTTTATTTGAATGTCTTTTATTTGTTTTAAATATGGAAGACACAAATAGCCTTTTAGAGATCTAAGTAATTAAAGAGAGAAGTGAATTAATGAAACAAGATCACTGAGGAAAATGTATTATGGCTTGGGCTAGATTAGGGAATGGGAGAAACATCATGTATACTGAGGCTGAAGGAAAGTTTTACTTTTCAAAAAATGTAAATTAAAGCTCCACAAACTTTTGCAGGAAAGGGAAACATAACAGGTTTTATTCATGATAGAAACATACTAATTCATTAGGAGAAACAAGCCTTATTTTCCCTGTGAACTTTGGAGGATCTTACCTGTGTTAGGCTTAATTGGAGGCCATTCTTTGCTATAGGTTAAGCATAGGACTGTGATGGAGGCATTCAGGCAAGCAGGCTATTCGCAGTGGAAAGAGCAGGCAACAAGGAATTTTTAACCTTAGGACTAAAGTTCAATTATTGGGCAAGGCTGAAGAAAGTTGGCAAAAATAGAGAGTCTGGGTACTGGGCAAGTTATCAAGGCCACAGGATGCAGTTACCAAAGTGGGTGAATAAGAAAGATAATTGTTTCCAGGAGAAAGCAAAAACCCAGTTGCTAAGACAAAGCCAGAATTAGAACTTGCGATTTGATGTTGAGCATGAAACTGGAACTTACTAAACACTTTATGAATATAATGCAATGGTTCTAAATCATGGCTGCAGATTGGAATTACTGGGGGGAGCTTTAAAAACCACTGAAGCCTGGATGCCACTCCTTGAGTCTGATTCAGAAATTACAGCCATGACTTAAACTAGAATTTGCCCCAAAGATGGAAATGAGACTGAAGGGAATCACAGACTTAATGTCTCTATACTTCTGGATTGCCAGGGTAAAATCTGATTTCATCATTTCTTTGCCATACACTCCCACTGCATTCTCTGGCTTAGATCCAAATCATTTAATCTACTTCTAATAGAAGGTTTCTAACTTCCTGTTACTTCTCAGCCCTCTTCTGACCTCCATGACCTCACAAATTATCACTTGACATGTTTTCTTGAAACTTTTTAAAGAATATTTCTTCTCTCCATTCCCACTGTGACCTACTTATACCACGAGTAATTCAAAACTTAATTACCTTTTGCATAAACTATATCAATAGTCTCATATGTACTTGCTCTGCATTCCAGTAATTATGCTGCAATATCCAGAAAGGTATATTAGAAAGACGATCCTCTATATCATTGGTTCTCAACCTTCCTAATGCTGCGAACCTTTAATACAGTCCAAAGGTGTCGCGACTCATAGGTGGAGAACTGCTGCTCTCTATGCAACTTCCTAATACAACTGTCTTCATAAGACTCAGTTTCTCAGTTGGTTCCAAGAGCTCCATCATCAGCTTGACATTCAAGACCTTTGTAACAGACTGTATTGATAACTCTTACCATGTACTCTTAATCCACCTGAGTTCTCTGAAGTGCATATGGGGACAGCTCCCAGGCTGCTGTCAGATTTTTACCTCAAGCAACCATATTTCTCCTTTTCCATCTGGGGGATTTTGCCAGCAATTTAGGAGCTTGACTAGTTGCCTGCTATTGCAACCCAGAGGCGTGATGATAGCTCTTATTCTTCAATCCTGGAACAATGGTGAATGAGATTTGGCAGATAAATACCCCCAGCTTCCCCAGCTTCCAGTGGGATTTTTTTTTTTTTTTGAGACAGAGTCCCACCCTATGCCCTGAGCAGAGTGCAAGGGCGTCGTAGCTCACTGCAACCTCAGACTCAGGCTGTGCGCATCCCACTGCCTCAGCCTCCGGAAGCCACTAAGATTACAGGTGCTCCCCCGTAGTGCCAGCTGTTTTTTTTTTTTTTTTTTCTAATGAGTTGGAGTCTCACTCACTCTTGCTCAGGCAAGTCTTGAACTCCTGAACTCAAGCAATTCTCCCTCCCACAGACTCCCACAGTGCTGGGATTACAGGCGTGAGCCACCGTGCCTGGCCAGTGGAATAATTCTTTACTGTGCTTCACATGCCAGGAATTTCCCTAGAAGGATTGGGCCTCAGCTGGCTACAGAGGTAACTGGTTCATCAATGAATCCTTTTATTTTGCTTTTATCCTTTTACCATCTCATTTCCTCATTTACTGATATTAACTCCCAAATGAACCACCTGCATCCAAGTCTTTGTCTCAGAATTAACTTTGAGGGGAACCTAAATTAAAATTACCTTTTACCATATCTGGCCCAAATTCGCCTTAAAATCCACTCCGTATCAAACTGGATAACTTTTAAGTATCAGAGGATTTTCTCTTCTCCATCATTATTCATGTCATCTCCTTTGTTAGAAAATCTTTTCTGCCCATTAAAAGAATATCCCTTACCTCAATACCAAGCTCACATACAGCCTCCATGAAATCATGTTCAGTGTTTTCAAGACCAAAGAGATCTTTGGATTGTTCAAACTCCCATGGCTTTTTGTATATTCCTCTTACTGAACACAGCACTGAGAAAGTGTCTAAATGTACTACCTATATATATATGTTTGTTTATACATTTATACACATATACATATTTGTGCACGTATATGTATATCATACATCTATACATATGTATGTGTATATAAATCATAATATAAATGTGCTGTTGAAACTGTAGATATTGGCTGAATTCAAAACCAAGCTTTTTTTTTCATTGTCTACACAAGCAAGTTTTAAGAAAAATAGATTTTTAAAAATTACACTTAGATACAAACTAATGTCTAATATTCTGCAGACATAGACATAGCTTTTCAAGGAGGGAGAAAGTAGCAATGGTTATCATTATTATGAATAGACTATTGTTTTTAAGGCTCTAGGACAGAAATTTTTATGTTTCTATGTTTCATTACTAACGTATATGTCAGTGGTTCTCAACCTGTGGGTCGCGACCTCTTTTTAACAATGAAAATACATTGCAGCATTAGGAAGGTTGAGAACCACTGTATATATGTTGAATATAGTTATAGTAACTATCAGTGTTAATATGCTAAGTCATAAGGATGAATACCATTATTATAATTCTGTAGTTTGGTAGATATTTCTAGATTTAATACATTTTTGATAGATTGGTGAGAAGAAACTAGATGACTAAGACATAATTTTAAGACATTCAATAAAGGATAGGATATTATTTCACTAATCTCTGTGGAAACTCACCTTTCCTTTGAAGGAAAGAGCATGGTTTTGTCTCTTCAGATTGATTATCCCCTAGCCTTTGGGAAAACATTAAAATGACGTACGCACTTCAAGGTACAGTTAAGATCAACATTTCTCTCTTTCTTGTCTTATAATATACTTAATCTTTTATATAGTGCTTTCAAAATTCTTTTTCAAATAGGATTCAATCCAGCCAATGTTTATTGAGACTCATATATACAAGGCCTTGTGCTAAGCTGTGAGGGGGTACAAATATGAATAAAACAAGATCCTTGCCCTCAAGGGGTTTGAAGATACCCTGAGACAAATTATTTATGAGCATGCTTTCCATGAAACTAGCTCTTTACTAGTGTGAAGGATTTTTAAAAACATGGCATAGATGCTGGAGGCAAAGCTTGATTAACCCCAATGGTTTATGTCCTCTAAAAGTCAATGATCAAGACAGAGAAAAGGCGATTCTGGAGACTTTTACTTGCTACTCAGTTTTTAAAAAAGAATTTAAACTTAACTCAAAGAGTACACGTTACTTTGTCATTTTACTTTTGTACTGAAGATTTAATGCCATTTAAAGCTAAACAAGCTCTTAATCATGTATGACCATCAACAGACAGCTAGAATATATACACTGAAATAGTAAAATCTTTTTGGGATTGAAAAAAAATGTCTTGGACTAAAACAGAAGAAAGCAGCTCTGTTGTTAATCATGCTGGGAGGATACATAATATTAATTGCAAAATCAACAAGAGACACCTGTTCCCCTTAAGCTATGTAGCAGTTTTTAAATGCCACAACAACCATCTTCCCTACCTTCTGCCCTGTTTGAGTATTTACTGCTGTTTTAATAATGATGGTGCCAGGTGCACTTTGCTATGCCCATCTATTATTGGGGGTACTCAATTGCTAAATTGCCCTTGACTCATGGCAATACGCGCTTCCTGGCTAATCCCTACTTCTTATGATCCCACCTCAGAAATACTAATTGATTCCCACTCTCTTAAAACCCTTCACAGAATCCTTCAGCAAGAACCCAAATTGTAGAAAAGATGCTTATGCTTACATCCTTCCTCTTATTGATTGCAGCAATCCACAGTCCCCATGGGGTGTGCCTCTCTCACTTCATTGAAGCGATAAACATAAATCTGTCAGAGTGTAGGCTTGTCTCTGATAATCTTTGACTCGTAAGGCTTTAACAGCACATGAGCCCATATAGAATAACAAATACTTAAACAATTACACCAACAATACATCTCAACCTACTCTTCATAGTTGACCGGAGAAGTAAAACACTTAATTATTCCTTCTTTTTCCATTTCCCCCCTTTTTTTCTTGCTTCCTTCCTGTCGATTTTGGTGATACATACATTGATGATGTATCTGAAATTGGGAAATAATCAAATATTATTTGGAAACGTTCCCACTTTGTACCCCCCTCCCCTTTCATCCTTGTAGATACTTGTTTAAAACTTTCACTGAATTTCTGTTAGAGGTGGAAAACTCTCCATGTGTGGTTTTAAATCTAATGGTTCCATTAGTTCTTCAAATGTAATTGTTGGGGCTGTGCCTGTGGCTCGGTCAGTAAGGCGCCGGCCCCATATACTGAGGGTGGCGGGTTCAAACCCAGCCCCGGCAGAACTGCAACAAAAAAAGAAAGAAAGAAAAAGAAAAACAAAAAAAGAAAAAAAAAGTGTAATTGTTACCACTGTTATGGCATAGATATGCAACAAAAAAGTATAGAATTTCTCTTTATGACAAAATATATGTATCCTTGGGTATATATAGCATACTGTCACCCATCTATTTTCCTATCTTTAAACATGCTCTTACTGATGTTCCAACATAGAAACTTCTAACCGTGAGACATTTAATTACTTACACTTCATATACCAACTTTTCTCAAGAAGGAATTTGTGATGACTGTCATTAGCTTAAATCATCATTTGGATTGTTCAGTCACCTATGACTGAGGTCAGAAGCATATTTAAAAAGGCCTCTGTTAATCTGCATACCTGTGCTATAGTGATCTCTTGTTTTCCCTTCAAATCATCCTTCCTTGAATTTTCAAGTCACTGATAGAATCATTTGGTTTAAAATGACATTTCACCAGTCTGTTGGGCACTGTTTTAGATCGACCACTTCATACCACTCCATGCTTTTTCTGAGTTTGCCTTTATTGGAAAAATAGTCTTAATCTGTTCCATATATATTTATATATATGGAAAAATAATATGTAATGATAATAGAATATATGTAATATATAACATTTTATTTATCTGTCATTTGGGTTATATGCATATCTTGGCTATTGTAAATAATCTCAAAGACAGGTAATGACATCCCAAGAAAAGAAAATTACAGACCAATACTCTTTATGAATGTTGATGCAAAAATCCTTAACAAAGAACTAGCAAAATGAATCCAGTAGCATATTACAAGTATAGTGCCCCTTGTTGAAATGGGATTTATCTCAGAAAGAAATGTAAAGATAGTTTAGCACATGAAAATAAACTAATGCTATAAACCATATTAATGGAATGAAGGAAAGAAGACACATGATCACCTTAATAGATATGGAAACAGCCTTTGACAAAATCCAGCACCCTTTCATGATAAAATGCCCAACAAAATAGGTATACAGGGCACCTACCTTAATCTGATAAAGGACATTTACAGAAAACTTATAGCTAGCATCATGGTGAAAGATTAAAAGATTTTACTTAGCAATTACGAATTGCAATTGCTAAGTCATGGAAGAAGCCCAAGTGCCCATCGACCCACGAATGGACTAGCAAATTGTGGTACATGTATACCATGGAATACTATGCAGCCTTAAAGAAAGATGGAGACTTTACCTCGTTCATGTTTACACGGATGGAGCTGGAACATATTCTCCTTAGCAAAGTATCCCAGGAATGGAAGAAAAAGTATCCAATGTACTCAGCCCTACTTTGAAGCTAAACTATAGCTTCCACATGAAGGCTATAACCCAACTATACCACAAGACTATGGGGAAAGGACCAAGGAAGGGGAAGGGAGGGGGGAGGTTTGGGTAGAGGGAGGGTAATAGGTCGGGCCACATCTATGGTGCATATTTTTATCTATAATAAAAAAAAAAAGATTTTACTGTAATATCAAAGAAAAGACAAACACGTCTGCTCTCAACACTTCTATTTAATAGTGTATTGAAAGTCCTACCCAGAGCAATTAGATAATAAAAGGAAAGAAATAAAAGTTACCCAAATTGGAAAGGAAGAAGAAACTACTCTATTCATAATTTTTGATCTTATATATTAAAAATCCTAAAGAATCAAATAAGACCTAAATTTGTGCTAATAAACAAGTTCAACAAAGTTTCAGGATATGAGATCAATATCCAATACTCAGTTGTATTTTTATATATTAGGAATGAACAATACAAAAATGAAATTGGGAAAGTAGTTCCATTTATAATATCATCAAAAGGAGTCAAATATATAGGAATGTATTTAACAAAAAAAATGCAAGTCTTATTCACTAAAATCTAGAAAACATTGTTAAAGGAACTAGAAATTAAAGGAGAACTAAATAAAAAGACACCCTGTTCATAGTTCAGAAGGCCAAATGTTGTTAAAATGGCAATATTTCCAAAATTGCTCTAAAGATTCAATGACATCCCTATCAAAATTCCAATGCTTTATTTTTGCAGAAAAGAAAAATCTCATTCTGAAATTCACATGGAATTACAAGGAACCCCAAATAGTCAAAACAATTTTTGCAACAGAAGAACAAAGTTGGATGACTTTATACTTCCTAATTTTAAAACTTCTGAAAAAGTTACTATAAGTCAAAGCAGTGTGGTACTGGCATAAAATACACATGTAGATCAATGGAATAGAATTAGGAACTTCTATATATATGGTGAATTGATTTTTGATAAGTACGTTAAGATCATTCAGTGGGGATAGAAAAATCTTTTCGACAAATGACATTGGGACAATTGTACATCCACATGTGCAAAAGAATGAATTTGTATCACTACCTTACACTAAATACAAAAATTAATTCAGAGTGGACCAAATATCTAGATATAAAAGCTAAAACTATAAAACTCTTAAAAAAAAAATCGATGTATGCTTTCATGACCTTTGATTAAGCAGTGTTTTCTCAAGCGTGACAACAAAATCACAAGCAACAACAGCAACAAAAATAGATAAATTGAAATTC